>VYXB01007311.1:16628-88858 GCA_013397135.1 Pachyramphus minor | reverse complement strand
AGAGTTTTACGTGTTTTCTTTTTTTCTGACCTTCCACTGCTGTTTCCAATTTCATAAATAAGAGGTGGCATATACAATACTTTTTCTGGCTTTTTTCAGAAATTCTGTATTCTTTCTTGTCCAGAAATGATACTTGTATAGAATACTTCCCTCTCTTTTTGTGTTGTCCAGAAATGTTTAATTACTTTAAATTACTTTCTGCTTTCTCTTTATTTATAAATATATATGTGTGTATATATATCTGTGTGTCTGTCACCTTAAAGTTGCTGAGCTCTTTAGAAATGATGGAAGTGGTAGTGGTGATGGGAACATGGATTTCTTCCTTTCAACTGTCCCTCAACATGGTAAGCATTTTCAGTTAATCCTATATTTATAACTGTAATATCCATCATAATTTACAAATGCTATTACCACTTGTCATAGTGTTTCTTTATGTGTAGTTAGAGCTAATTAGTTTAGATTTATCATAAAGTTTTGTTAAAAACATTCTTTTCTGTTTTAATTTAGGTGTAACTTCAGTAGCGGTTAGTGTTTATTGTAAGGCAGAGAACAACAGGTTCTGTATCATCAAAAATATATTGTTTTAAACCACAATATAGTAAATCCCAAAGTGCAGTTTGCAAAATTAATGTAGAAAATTGTCAAGTTGTCTGGGGAGCAAAAAGCAAAGGCACTTTTTAAATTGAACATAATTTTAAAATTGCCTGATTGTATGCCTTGATGCATTCTCTATGTTACTTTGATCCCTGCCTGGCAAAAGTATTCTTACAGAAAAATAAATTATGGTAGATATTTTAAAGAAATAGTTCAATTGTTTTTCATTTTTCCTCTTTTATTTCTTCAAATTTCTATTTATGTCATGACATACAGAAAACAAAGATAATTTAATATTGAAAAAACAACAAAATACTAGATGAAGAAATAACATAAAATCTGTGGGAACACCCTAAACATATAGGACTTCAAATTAAATCCTACAGAGCTGAAAATGTTATATAAGCATCCATTATGTAAATTGAGTAATTTATTCCCCTGTGACAGCCTGATTTTCAATTGTAAATGCAAAGTATTTCAGTTTAAATTTTATGGTAAGCCATTTTTGGCACTTCCTGTTTGGTTGGTTGTGCAAAGGTGTTTTTCTTCCATGAGCAGCAAGTTATCTCACCCAAGACAATATTTGTAGTAGTAGGATTTATCTGACTTGTTTGGGTTTTTTCCTTTGTTTTTCATTCCAGCTTATGTTAGGATGAGACCTGCATTCATCTCGTCCTTCTGCTTACACTGTGGTTTACTGTATAGCTCCCCACTATCCTCGGTTCTCCTCTGTGTTTCTTCATTAAACATGTAATTTTATTTCTATGCTTCCCTTAAAATAATAATTTCTTTGTTGCATTGTTCCATTGAAGTGTTCCACAGAAGTAAAGCAGAAGATTGCATTACTGAAAGTCAGTTCCCTTTCGTTATGGAGAGTTATCATGCATTTATTTCTTTAGCTGTTTTCTTTCATGTAAGAATATATGCTCAGAAAAAGTAACCCTTTTGGGAACTTGCACTTAACAGCTAGCTTGGGAATTGCATCCCACATCCTTGTGACCATTGAAGCTTCTGATGATGCTCATGGTGTATTTGAGTTCAGTGCTGAGTCACTCTCGGTGAATGGAACTGAGCCTGAAGATGAAGAAAGCAATGTTGTGCTGCAGGTTAGAAAGCTCTGAGTCTCGTATTGTGGTTCAGTACTCTTCTGTCTGTTGTTACTGGTGGTCTGTGATATTTAAGTCTGTGGGGTTTGTAACAACTTTATTATGCACGTCTGTTTTTCCAGTTCATGTGGTGTTTGCTAATACATATTGTTCAGATTAAAGCTAAAATAGTAATAATATCCACAGGTTTAAAATGCTTGTCCTTGTTTACAATTGAATTACTACTATCTTAAAATGGTGTTGATAATAAAAAAATATAGCAAAGCTGAGATAATAAAAGCTGCAGGTTTTTTAAAACAAAGATTTATCTTTAACTCTTTGTGTTATTGTTGTTGCTTAATTGTATTTCGCCCTTTTATATTTTTCTTTCTCAGAGTACAAATGCATATCTTTATGTTTTTCTATTAGGTTGTGAGAACTCACGGGGCCTTATCAGAGGTAGTGTTGCATTGGACCATAGTCTCCGATCTTACTGGAGACCTGATCTCTACAGATGGGAATGTAACATTTGATGTTGGCCAAGTGAGAACAAATATTACAATACAGGTTTCTCCTGATGAAATTCCTGAGCTGGATAAGGTGTTTTCAGTTTTGATCATCAATGTCTCCAGTGGTCGCCTTGGAAATCATACTAATGCAACATTAACTATTTTAGCTAATGATGATCCATATGGAGTCTTCATCTTTTCTGAGCAAAACAGACCGATAAAAGTTGAGGAAGAAACAAAAAATCTCTCTCTGACAATAATAAGGCGCGGTGGCCTCCTTGGTACAGTGATGGTGATGTACAGAACTATTGGCAATGATGAAAAATCACTTTTTCTTCCACCTGATGTTGTCAGAGCCATAGAAGGAAAAGACTATATACCCATTAGAGGTTATGTGGTCTTCGCAACCAATGAAAGCGAGGCCACAATATTCTTGCCTATTTTGGATGATGATGATCCCGAGAGGTCAGAATCTGTTTTTGTGGAGCTAAGCAGTGTTGTTTTGGTCAAGAAAATGCAAGATCGGACAAGTAAGTGTCTTACATAAAACCTGCAATTTCTATTTAAAGGTTAAGTTTTAATATTTAACAGGTTGAATGCAGCAAGTTAGATAAGGAACTCTTTAGCTCTGCCAAACTCTGTATAGTTAAGATATCTCGGAGTTACCTGAGTTGTGCCCTGTTAGCATTTATTTCCTTTGGCACAGTATTTTATTACAGTTGGATGAGCATTTCTTTATTCCTTTTGCATTGTCTTATCCGAGGTCTTTTAGGCCAAGTGTGTTACAGTACTTTTTTGTGCTCTAATACCTGCTCATCTAGTATTGTTTCTGTAAAGTTGAGTCTTTGGAAGCAGCTAAGCTAGTGTTGCTTATTGAAACACAAAAAAATCTTACAAAAAAAGTGATGTAGAATTACAGACATGTGCTATTTTCTTGGTAGCATAGAAGACAGTTTTTGCTTCATCTCATATTCAGATAAATTCATGTAAAAAAGTCAGGTAAATTCAGATAAATTATAGCCTGATTCATGCTTCAAAGCTTCTTGTCATGTTTAATTGCTCCCCTTGCCCTGAGATTAATCTTGATGTTAAGAGAAACTTCAAATATAATTCCACTTGGAGTTGAAATCTTATTTACACTTCATCATAACAAGAGTAAATTCTTCCAACTGTATTGAGCTTACTGTTGGCCTTATGAACAAATAAATAAAAAATTAAATTCATAGTACCACATCTTTAAAAAAAAATAAAATATATGGTTTAGATGCTCTCCAGCATGTAGAGTAATGTTATTAAAAATGTGATTTTTCTGCCAGAATGTAATTCAAACACCAAAAATATGTTGATGTAGTAATACTTTTTCCAATTCTGGAAAAAAAAAAAAATTGATGAAAACTGGTGACAACTAACCACTAAACTCACATGTATGTCTGTGAACTCTATAGCCATGGATAACAATGATAGCAGGCACCCCCTCACAAGGTTTTCTTTATATTTCAGTTATAAATTCTCCTCGACTTGGATCACTGGGTGAGACAATAGCTCATGTAATTATCAATGCCAATGATGATGCTTTTGGAACACTTCAGCTCTCAGCTCCAACTGTGCGAGTTGCTGAAAATTATGTTGGACCAATCATTAACGTGACCAGAACTGGGGGAATATTTTCAGATGTTTCTGTGAAATTTAAAGCTGTGCCAATAACTGCAACAGCTGGTAAGAAAGTAGAATATCAGAAGTATGCAGTCTCTGTTAAAGTTGAAATAACAGTCCAAGCAAACAACTGTGTATTGAATGCTCTATTCAATGCTCTATTATATAACAAATATAAAAAATAAAGTAGTAAGACATTGACTGACTCTGATTAGAAATATGAGTTGAAGCCCTGTGGGAAGGTTCATGCATTGGCTTTTAGAAAACTCTGAGACATCATCACGGGACAATCTAAAAGACAAATGAAGGAGGGCATGTTTGTTTACCTAGTAGCCCGCCACCACTTAAACAAAAAAATAAATAAAAAATACTATAGTAGTGTAGCTACTATTTAGCCCTATGTGCATATTTAAAACCCCTATGCATTGTTTAGGTGAGCTTACTGGGGAGAAAGCAAGAGCTGGGGAGGCAGATGTAAAACAAATAGGAAAAAATCAATCAAAACCCAAGGCAACTTGAACTTCTGAAAATGGAAGGTAGACTTCACCTGTTGGTCCCAGCTGTAGAGAAGGTACATAAAGAAAGGAGAAAACTTAGGAAGTCTGCAGGGTTAAAACTGACAGTTATGAATCAAGTGCACTGTATTTCAGTGATGTGCAAAATTGATTAGGCAGGTCATACATGCTCTGAGAACTGGCATTTTCGTTTTTATGTAATAATATGGTTATAAATTGTGTAGCTAGATTTATGTCAGAGAATGCTTTCAATTGGTTTCTGAAGCGGAGCTGTGATCTTGTGTATCACAGTTGTTCGTCTAGGCATTCTTAAAGACAAATTTGCCTGAAGTGATGCTGACACACAAAATGCGCCCTTTACTGAAGTCTACTTTGATGAAGGTGCTTCTGTTCACTTTTATCTCTTGGAAAGCCAGAGAGCTTTAACTATGAATCAAAGACAGAAACATCTTGGTAGTGTGACCTTGTTAACAAGAGAGAATAATAGACCTTTTGTAACTACCTCTTGCTCTAACAGTGCAAACTCTGTTTTGGTCAAACCAAGTTTTATTTGGATCTATCCAGGTATCTCAAAGGGGGGGGCGGGAAGAAATAAGACTTGTGCTTGTGTTGTCTGGGTTTGAAAATAAAGAAAAAACATAAAAACACTGAGAAATGCATGTATAAGGAAAAAGAGAAAATGGGTGTTACTGATGATGTTCACTACACTGAACCATAATGCATTGATATTATGTGTTTTTTACTGGTTTGGGTTTTTTCATCTACAAATCTAGGCGAGGACTACAGTGTAGCCTCATCAGATGTTGTCCTACTAGAAGGGGAAACAAGTAAAGCTGTGCCAATTTATATAATTAATGATATCAATCCTGAAATTGAGGAGTCATTTTATGTTCAGCTGCTGAATCAAACAACAGGAGGAGCCTTGCTTGGATCTTTGACGAGGGCAGTCATAACTATTGAGGCTTCTGATGACCCATTTGGATCCTTTGGTAAGTGAGTGCATATTTTCTTTTGTTCCGTTAACATTTTTACTGTGGGTTTGTGGGTGAGCTGTTAATGGGCAACTGAATAAAAACATTTGGAAGGGGAAGTCTGGATGAAGAAGTCTGGATGAAGACAGTAAAGGAAAAGATAGGATAAACTGAATTAAAACACGTAAGTAATAAGTAATGCTGCTTTAGTATGACAAAAAATATTGTCAGTTGATATGGCAAGATTTTGGAAGCTTTTAACAGAGATAGAGGGATTTTGGTGTACTTTTCTTTTTTTTTATGCATTCAAAGTGTTACATTTCTGTGATATGTTTAAGCCAAAATCTGCATTCTAATATCTGATGGTTAAATACTTTGATATCTTTGTTTTACTAAATAATTAGCTAAAATAGATTTTAAAAATGCTGGAGAAAATCTGAAATTGAAAAATATTAAGAGAAATTAAATGACATTCTCTTGTTTTCTGTCAAGTACTTTGGTTTTTCTTCTGCCTGTTGTTAATAAAAAGAACTGTGTATAGTTTCCAAAATAAGTTTCATTACACAGGTTTTGAGAAGAGTTTTGGTGATGTCAAAAATTTAATCATTATTATAGAAATCTTTTTTGTTTGTTGTTTGGTTTATAGTATATTCTTCTCTGCCTTTTCCTTTGGCTCATTCTTTTCTCCCTCCAGTACTCTACTTAGTTCTTGTTCTAGTAGAAGGAAAAAATTAATAATTCCAGGTAGATAATTAATTAACTTAATTCCTAAAAGCTAAAAGTTTAACACAAGGAAGACTTTGAGTGTGTTAGCAATAGCATTGCCAGCAGGTTGAGGGAGGTGATCCTGCCCTTCTACTCAGCCCTACTGAGGCCACATGTGGAGTGCTGCGTCCACCTCTGGGCTTCTCAGTATAAGTGAGACATGGAACTCTGAGAGTGGATCCAGTGGAGGGCTACAGAGATGATTAAGGGACTGAAACATCTCTTACAAGGAAAGGCTGAGATTTGGGCCCCTGGAGAAGAGACAACTCAGAGGGAACTCATCAATGTCCATAAGTATCTGAAGGGAGGGTGTCAAGAGGATGGAGCCAGGCTTTTCTTGGTGGAATCAGGCTCTTCCCAGTGGTACCAAACAACAGGACAAGAGGCAACAGACAGAAGCTAATGCACAGGAAGTTCCACCTGAACATGAGGAAGAATTTCTTTATTGTGCAGTAACAACACACTGGAACAGATTGCCCAGAGATGCTGTGGAGTTTCCCTCACTGTGGACATCCAAGAACTGTCTGGATGCAATCCTGTGCTATGTCCTCTAGGAGGACCCTGCTTGAGCGGGGATGTTGGACCAGATGACTCACTGTGGTCCCTTACAATCTGACGCAGTCTGTGATTGTGTCATTCTGTGACTTGGACTAAATATATTCCATGTTAAATTGTTTTGATATATTTCTTCAGTAAGTGACATGAAAGCTGGTAAGGAGTGTCCTTCCTGGGAATAACTACAAAATTATATTTTAAGAGCTTAGAACATTTCATGGTTAGACTCAAACATTTATTGTGTTGGAACAGACTTTTTGGATGAGTGCTTAGTTTTCATGATAATTTTCTCTGCAGATGAAAATATGAATATTGAAAGTTTGCTTTTAACTTTATAAGTGATAAAAAGTGATTTACCTGTGCAAGTAAATGCAATCAAATGATTGATAAACCCAAGTACTTAAGGAAGTGGTATATTTACTTTCAATTTTGTTGTTAATGCGCTCACATCTCTCTATGGCGTACTTCAGTTTTTCAGAACACCAAATTCACTGTGGAGGAGCCTGAATTTGGATCAGTAACCTTAAATCTGCCAATAATCCGCAATGCTGGGACACTGGGTAATGTTACTGTTCATTGGGCTGCTACCATTAATGGACAACCTGCTGATGAGGACTTGCAGTTCGCCAAGGGTAATATTACTTTTGCTCCTGGGGAAGCCATTCAGATGTTGCAGTTGGAAATCTTGGCTGATGATGTTGCAGAAGTAGAAGAAGTAAGTAAACCATTATGTCTTTCTTGAGTAGTATTAGAGCTTTAACTTGTTTAAGAAATGTGTGCAAAATGAAACAAGGAATGTTCTTGCAAGAAGCTGCAAGAAGCTCTGATTTTACTTTGCTTGTGATTATTTTTAGAAATAGCAAAAACTGTTTAGCTGCATTATTTGTTTTTCTTTTTTTTCTTTTTGAGATTATCCATGTAGAATTAACTCAGGCCTCCAATGGTGGTGCTATCGGGTTAGATAGCATGGCAAATATTGTGATTCCTGCCAATGATAATCCTTATGGCACAGTTTTCTTTCATCAATCCTCATATCGAATTCAGGAGCCACTAGAAAGAAATTTGCTTGCAAATATAACAGTCAGAAGAAGGTTTGTATAACAATTGCTGGTTTTGTATCTCTTATTTTTTCTTATTTTTTCCAGGTTTTTTTTTTGCTATAATTTCAATTGTCATGCCCTTATATAAGTGTTTGCATCAATTTCTTGATCTACCAGCTCAATTATTTTTTATTTCACATACATTGATTTTGAACTAGTTGTCTACTCATTGGAAATCTGCATAAAGTACGTAAATGTAATACACATTTGTAGTGTAAACCCAGTGTACACTGTATACATGAAGTTTCATTTTACCTGTTTAATCATCAAACCGTTTAAAGCTGCAAAGCAGCCTGTTCCTGCAATGTGAATTGGAGGACAAAGGGCATCAACCATTGTGTGGTGGAACACAAGAAAAAGGGAACAGGTTTTTTTGTATGTGATATGTTCTTAGGACACCTAGGAGGAATGCTGACAATTGGACAGCACAGGCTTTTTCTTCCTTGCCGGTCCTTAGAAGACTAAGTTAATTCCTGGAAACAAATGTTTGCAAACATGCGCTTTTAATAGACTGCTACTCAAGCTATAAATAACCAAACTTGCTCTCAAAAAAAAAAAAGTTATTTACCAGTTATTGCCACTAGCTTCAAGGGAATCCACTTTAATTAGCTATTTGTAACTTTTCAGCAATTCAGAAAGGGTCCATTGGTTTTGTTCACTTTTATTCTTAACCAAGCAACATACAGAACATTAGACATGCTTCACCAGCTAACATAACATTTTTATTTTAATGTCTTTTAGTGGGGGAAAGTTTGGTCAGCTGCAAATATTTTACAGCACTTCTGAGACTGATGTCTTAGCTCTTGCCATTGAGCAAGGTGAGGATGTCCTGGCCTATTATGAGTCTCCTGTACAAGGAATTCCTGACCAGCCATCCAAGACCATAGTGAATGTGTCAGCAGCAAGTGACCCACTCTACGCCTGTGCAACTCAGTGCCTAAAAGAACAAGCATGTTCAGCCTTTACATTTTCGAGTGCCTCTGAGATTCATCTCTGCCTTTGGCTGACAGCAGAGATCAGCTCATTAACTAACACATCAGGATTATGGACCTACAAGAAAAACATCAGCAGTGCATCCATTCTGTTTAGCACACAGGCCATCGCTGGTAGTGATTATGAATCTGTCACGAGACAATGGGCCATCATGCAGGAAGGGGAAGAGTTTGCAAACCTCACCGTTACCATACTCCCTGACAGCCTGCCAGAGCTGGATGAAAAATTCACTATATCCCTTTTGAAAGTTCAGTTAATGAACATCTCAGCCAGCTTAAAAAATCAACCAACTATAGGACAGCCAAACACTTCCACTGTTATCATAATGATGAACGGGGATGCCTTTGGAGTGTTTAAGATCTACAGCATAAGTCCCAATGCAACAGAGAAAGGTCTGTATATTGAAGTAGAAGAACGCCCTCAGACCAAGGTGCAGCTCATGATACACAGAACAGAAGGCAGCCTGGGACAGGTGACAGTGGAATGGCGTGTTGTTGGTGGAACTGCTACCCCAGACTTGGATTTTGTGGGTGTTGGTGAGATTCTGGTGTTTGCTGAAGGTGAGGCAAGGTTTTGCACTAGCTTCTATTGTATAAAACCAAAGAAAAACAGAAGGAACCTAACAAACACACACACAAACTAGAAGAAAAAAAAAGATGATGAAAAGTATAAATATTTAAGTATTTTTAAAGAAATATTGCAGTGTGTATTATAAAGATTACATTTTTACTAAATAAATAAGGAATAATATTGCTGGAAATAGTTGCTGTATGAAGGATAATGAAAATGAGAATCAGACTGGTCTTTCAGCAGTCTTCAGTCAGCACAGCATTAATTTTTAATGATATATCTGTTTTGATTCTGAGATTACATTGATTTTGTAACATAAAGTAACAGGATATTTTAAAAATTGCAAAGAGGATGAAGTTGTCTGTGGCAGCATTGCTTAAGCAGCATGCAACGTGACTGATGTATTTTATATTTTCAAAGTCTGAGATGATTGAACAGTTGTTTTGAAAAGAATTTACAGGAGTATAGTAAAGATTCTAGTGGGCATTTAGCTTGCTAAATCATCTGAACTCAAATGAGGGGTTGCCAGGAGTGATTCTGAAGCTGACATGTAATTACATTAGTCTTTATAAGTTCAATAAATCTATTTTCAAAATACTTTGAAAGACAATATAGCAAAAAATATATGTATCTTGTAAACTGATATTCTCATAGTCATGAGAATGTTATGCAGACACATTGAGTAATAGGATTGTGTTGTAAATTATAATGGATTATATATATGATACGCAATCATACCTATGTATGATTATACATATATCAAATATGTAATTGGTTGTGTTTGCTGTTTATGTTACCATTCTTTGATATTCCAGAAGACAGGTAACTAACACAGTGACAAGCCACTTTAATGCATTCTCTGGTCCAGTAAATGTATTCAAATTGAATGTACATACATCTGTATATAGTTCATCGGAGAATGTATGCACTTGGTAACTTTTTTACAAGCATTATATTCCTCTTTTCTAATTTAAATATGAAATCCAGAGAACTTATAAAGCAAATAAAGAATTCTATACATTCATAAATTATGCTTACATTGTTAATTTCTACATAGTATATTTAATAATTTTTTAATTACATTGCCTAATATAACTTTTCATTAGTAATCAAATCTTCATAATGACATTAAGTAACTTCTAGAGAGGCAAATTTTTATGTCCTTTTTTATATTATTTAAATATTTACCAGTAGAGGAGGTAATTACATTGTTTTAAAAAAACATTGGTTTTTAAAACACATAAGTATGTATATGTTCTTCTCCTTGTAGGTGAAACAAAAAAGATGGTCACACTGACCATTTTAGATGATCCAGAGCCAGAGGATAATGAAAGCATCATAATCAGCCTCGTCCATACTGAAGGAGGAAGTAGGATTCTTCCCAGTTTTGACACTGTCACACTAATTATCCTGGCAAATGACAATGTGGCAGGAATCATTAGCTTCCAGACAGCTGGAAGGTCTGTTATTGGTCGTGAAGGTGGGTCCTATGTGTTGACCACACTCTGTTTAACATGAACTTCCATCTCTGTGCTTTCTGTTGCTAATGACTCAAGGATTGTATCGCTGTTCAGAGCATGCCAGCAAACAGAGAATAACCACATATTTGGCATTCATTTATTTGTATTTTTAACTCTTGCAAGCATTACATTTACATGAAATCTGTGAAAAGGATAAATACAGTATTTCCAAAACCATTTTATTTATCATCATCTGTTCTTTCCTTTTTTTCTGAAGATTAGGTCTTGCTTTTACAGGTATAGCATTTCTAAGCTTTTTTAGCATTTCTTGTCTTTCTTTTTTATACCATGTTGCAGAAATTCCCATCCTACATACCAATTAGCAGTCTGAAGCAAATATCACCTATTACTGACTTACATTTAACTTTAAATCATCTAGAAAATATTCCCACAGAAAGATTAGGATAAAATCTTTCATCTTTCTGACTCAATAGCCCACTGTTTTAAAATTTCTTTTTATGCTTTTTTATGGTATCTCATGTAGCAATGTGGCAATCTTGATGTCATTACTCAGTCATGGCCTTTGAGAAAGAACAGTATTAATCGGATATCTAGTGTCTACTAGTGCTTTGAGAGAGCATGTTGCATGTTTGACCTAAGGATTTATACAGTTCTGTGTAGGGTAATAGCAGTACTCATGTACTCAGTGATTGCTTTTGCCAGCCTTTGCTGGAATCTCACTGTATTGAAGTCTCTCATTTTTCTGGCATGTAAACTGATGGGCAGGGAAATGTAACAAAACAGAAATTTGCTGTCCAGGAATGTGTGCATTGCGTTTTCTGTTGGAAGAAAAATTCTGTCTCAAGAGAACATGATCTGTTTATTTTCCTGAAATGGAAAGGTACTAGATGTCTTAGTTTAAGAGTAATGCTGGGGTGGAGACGCCAACGAACGGCCACCTTTTCACCAATACAGAGAGACAAAATGTGAGGAGATATAAATGAAAAATAACAATTTTTTGACAAAAACTGTAGCAACAAACAGAACAGTTCAAATGAACAACAGAGGGAGATCACCTCTAGTCTGCCCACTGCCTGTCTGACTGAAAACATAGTCAAAGATGGAGAGAGTTCTGGTTCCTTCCAGGCGGCATCTTCCTCTTTCTCCCAGCCCGTGCCAACAATGCTGGAAAAAAGGAATAAAATACAAAACCTGCTTTAACCATGACACCGTAGCCTTTAGTTTTTTATTTATATATGGTTTGTGTTAATTCTGTGCTAGTCTGTGCCCAGTTTTTGTCTTTTATTCCTCCACATTAGTGGTCCTGATTTGCTTGCCAAGGCAGCTGCAGTCTGGAAGGAGAAGAGCCACTGTTAATGAGCACAAGGAATTAATACAATGCATCTCATTGCCAAAGGATACAATGACCTGGAATACTTTCCACTGGTGAAATATTATTCATAGCATGCTAGCAAGTGATGGCTATTTCAAGTTGAAGTGCTGTAGTGTGCACATTACTTGATTTCAGTTTCTTCAGCTTGTGAATAATAGTGCATTGCATTGTAGCAAGAAAGAACAACCAAACTAGTTGCCTTTGGTAAAGAGAAAGGAATGAGCTAAGGCCCTTATATAATTTCAGTGCTTTTATTTAATTTTTGGTAACAGTCTTTTTTGTTATGAAAGCAAAAGTTATCCGACATAAATTCAAATATTGTTATCTTTTATATTTATTATTGAAAGTTTCTGTCAAGCAAATCAGTATTCTTTTCAAGCTGTGTGTATTATTTATCACCTTATTGAGGGCATTTAGTTTTACATTAGTAAAATTTTAGTATGGGCAGAGCATGCAGCAGTTGTGTGGTTATGACTGTATTATGTGAAAACACAGTGCAGTAGCTTAAAATGGGGAACAAGAGGAGGATGGATGGAGATCTTCTCCTTCTTGATTGATAAATGCAGATATCTAAAGAAATATTTTAAATGGTGGAATATTAAAAGACTTAGAATAGTGAAATTAACCTAACAACACTTTCAATCTTCAGAACTTGATTAGTACTTATATTAGTATGTCTTACTGGATAGGAATAACAAAGTCAGTAACTGACTACCTGTGGAAAAATTAGTGTAATTACTTATAGTTGCACGTTGTCATTGGATACTCATTATATCAGAAATTATAATAAATTATTATACAATATAAATTACAAATTATGAAATATTAATTTTTTTTGTTTTAAATACCTAAAATTATGGAATTTTTTTTCTGGATGTTTTCTAACACTGATAACGTTTTTAAGTTCAAACTCACATAAATGGAACTTGCAGGTAATTATAAACATTTTTCTGCTTGCACTATGTAAAGTCATAAGACACTGCAGATGTTAGGAACATGTATATTCCTTGCCAGTTAGCTCTATTAGAAAACTGTGCTATAGCTGACTATACAGCATTTACACTGTTGCATAGTTCACAGACAAATACTGCTCTTCTTTTTGTGCATGTTTTGATGGCACTTACTCATTTGTACCAGGTTCCTTATGTTTTGGTAGTTCTTTCCAAGGGTGAACCAAAACCAGACAATTTTTTCCAAGAGCGACCTAAACTAGAGAAACCCAGGAGGAAAGAGTTTAAGTTTGTGGGGGTTGTGTTTCAGTGTTAAAAATGAATGTGTTATATAACAGTAGGTATAATAGTGGGGAGCCCCTGGTGGTCTAGTGGTTAAGGATACGGCACTGTAACTGCCGAGGCCCGGGTTCGATTCCCGGTCGGGGACACTCCCCGGGCAGGTGGAGCCCGTTAGCCCTGTAAGGCGATCCACCTACGTCCTGAGGACCTCGCTGCCACTGTCCAAGCTCGCTTGGCCCCGGCAGACGAACCTCAGGATTAAAGGGTGGGCTCAGTTCTGCGCGCACTGTGTCCCACCTAAAATAAATCCAATGCGCAGGCTGGAAGGCGTACAAAGACCTTCCACAGATCTTCGTTCGCGAAGTCTGGCCATTATTATTATAATAGTGAAGCTCACTATTAAAAAATGTTATGGTCTTTCAGAAAAAAATATTTTAGCTGTTATGCGTGGTTTTGGCTTTTCATTTTAATAGTTGAATTGTAGGAGAGGAAACCCAAAATATTGCATCTTATAATTTGTTCCTAGGAGAACAACTACAATTTCATATTGTACGAACTGCCCCAGGACTGGGAAATGTTACTGTTGAGTGGAAAATAGTTGGACATAATGTAAAACAAAATTTTGAAAACTATTCTGGAGTACTCTTTTTTCCTGAGGTAAGTCCATAAGTAAATCTAGTGGCTACAAGAGAATATTGTAATGTGGAATGAGCTGAGGAAACAAGTGTACTGTTTTATTTACTCACCCCTTTACTCCAGGAATTCTAAACTGCAGGGAGTTTATAGTTTTAGCTACTTTAAATTTACATTTCTTAAAAGTATTGTTCAAAATACATATGGTATTACTTGTACTCTATAAACTAATGACTAACCATTTTATCAACAAAATAAATAGGGGACATTGAATACAACATTGTGTGTTCACTTACTGGATGACAATATTCCTGAAGAAAAAGAAGAATACCGCATCATCCTGTACAACATCAAAACAGAAGGTAATGCACAGCTACAGCCTGCTGTATCATAAAACTACCATTTTTGGTAGTGTAATATTTTCCTATGTATTAATCAGTTTTGGAAGCATAAGATGAAGCATACTGCAAATGTTGTAAACTATGCAAATTTTGTTCGCATTTAATCAAAACATCCTTGATGCTTCTTTGTATGTGTGTATGTGTATACACATATATTTTTATATATATACACACAGTGTCTTTGCATTTTTCCTTAACTGACTGTTTAATTCAGTGCTTATTTGCTTCTCTTTAACTGAATATAAACTTGAGCATAGTAATACATTCTGGATACAAGTGCTGTGAAATAAGTGGGTATTTTTATCTTTGAAAAAAATCTTTTCGTGTCAAGCTGTCTTTCTGATCTGTCTCTGAATTCCAGGATGTCAGAATATTTTATTCTCCCATTCAAATTATAATGAGAGAAGAAGCATGAAACTGCATCCCTTCTGAAATACCCTTTGTTAAACTGGAATTAATATCTGAACACCAAACTAACGTGACATAGGTTGTGTTGCTGTTGAGTGCCTTGCCAACTTGCATTAATATTTTGTTTACTCTAGTAATCCTTCAGGTTAAATACTAATTAATGTAATTATTCATCAAGGCAATACTGTTAGTAATTTCTTAATGGAATGATTGAGAAGTTGAATATAATTTTAAGTTTTGGAATGAATTCCTAGGAAAACTTCCTCTTTCCTTTTACAGTAGAATTCGTTTAGGAAAGTTGATGTAGCACTGGCCCTTTTTCTCATTTCTTAATACAGTTTTGTAACTCTCTATTTAGTATACATACAATTCTTGTGATTGAATATTCTTTTATTTGTTATAGAATGTAATTATGTATACATTCCACACCCATTTGTAAACCTCAGTAAGCAATTGTGTTTGGCTTGATGGCATTTGCAGTGTTACTAACTGTCATTACATTTGGATGTAATAGTAGCAGTAATATAAGACAAAACTTTAGTTGCACAATGCTGTATTAACTCTAGTCCCTTGATTCTTTTGCAGGTGTTTCTTCTTCAGGTGCTGCCATTTTGGATAGTCAGGGATATGAAGCTGTTCTGACAGTAGAAGCTAGTGATGAACCACATGGAGTATTGAATTTTGCGTCTCCATCCAGGGTAGTTATACTTCCAGAAGAAAACAAAACAGTTCAGCTTTTTATTAACAGAGAATTTGGATCTCTAGGTTTGTATAACAACTCCAAGAGAAGTTAAGTTTTGTTTTTGAAATTATTGGATAAATGCAAGCCATGACAGAGAGGCTGAAAATTTTGAAAAATCTTGGATACAGTTGATATTTTCAGAATTTCTAGGCTGCTGCAGGCACTGAAACTAAGTTTTAGCTAAAACTGGAGCCGTAGCCCTCAATTTCGCAGCAAGGGGTCTGTTGTGACATGTAACACAACTAATCGGGTATTAGGATTGTACCTTTATGTCTGACAAATCTGTCTTGAAGTGTGACTCCGTCCAGAAAAAATAAAAAGCATGAGAAAAGGAGCTTGAGTGGAATGATGTTTCCCACAGCTTTGCCTTTAAACTTCCAGAAGTTGACAACTTAGGAATGTCCCGTGGAAAAAGTTGCATTCATACCACTGAATTCAGTTCTCTGAGAATTCTGTATTCTTTTTTAATTCATTTTTTCCTTTTAAAACCAAATTGAGTGGTACTAACTTCCGGAATTCATTGATGTCCTGTGTGCAGAAATATTTACTTATGTTAGTTGCCTGAGGATTTTAAGTTACGTGGAGAGGTAATGTGTAATCATTTTCTAATTGCATTTTTAGGCTATATTTAGACATCTTTGATAATCTCTACTAGTTTCTGTTATCTGTTTTGAAGTGAAGTGACCGGTTAAAACAAATATTCAAGATCTGGACACACCACAGATTTGTAGAGGCATTTTAATGCTATTTCTGTGTTTTCCCATTTCTTTTTTAATATCAGTCAAGATCTAAATTAACTTTGGAACACTACTCAGGAAACTAATACTTTATTCTAAGTATGTCTAGTAAATTTAAAATCTCTTAATTAAAGTTCATCATTATTTGTTAATACTAAAATTCTTTTATACCTTATGTTAAATTTCATAAAGACTAACTTTGAATGTCACCTGTCATTTTGTCTCCAGGATCACTTTCTTTAAATTTGCAACTTAACTTACTCTGACAGATTAGTGAGAGTGGCTTTTTTATTAAAAAAAAAACCAGTTATGTCTGACTTTTCCCCTTAGTAAAATTTATCAGTGTCCCCTCTAGTGTTTATTCTTTATTGAAGTCTTTGTCAGTCTTTTTGGGAAGGAAACTAGATTTATCACTGCCTTAGAGCCTTTCTGAGCTACCAGTTGTTCCTGAAGTGTTCTACTTCCCTTGGCACCAAACCTGATATTAATAAGACATTAGAAGTCCCAAGTAGTACTTCAGCAATGCAATATTTTCAGTCCACAGCACCTCAAATGCCTGAATACATTTGGTCGTAATGCTGTCCAAGTCCTGTGTTGTTGGACAAGTCATCAAAGGCTGGACTGAAAGCAAGTTAAAAGCAATAACAAAAATCTGTGGGCTCCAGATTACTCTTTTAATCCTTCGGGTTTTCAGTCAGGCTTTGCATTTTTCAAGGAGCATTTGATTTCCTTTCTTTGTGTGTTCTGGTGGGCATTTTGTAAGAATTGAGAACAGTTAGTTTTTTGGTCATGTTTTAAACAGGTGCTATCAATGTTACATATGCCACAGTTCCAGGATTGGTCACCTTAAGTAATCAGACAGAGGGGACCTTGGCTGAACCAGGAGCTGATTATGTAGCTGTTTCTGACTCATTGATATTGGAAGAAGGAGAAACATCAGCTGCCATAACTGTTACTATTCTGGAGGTAAATTCTATACCCTCTCACTCTATACACAGAAAAGGAAAGTTGTGGAACCTGAAGCTTGCAAACTATGTATTACTTGAAGCTATCGATTTTATTGTAATTTGGAAAGCCTGTGTCTTAATAGTAAAATCACATAAGGATAAATAATAACAAAGAACAGTATTACCTCTAGTTAAAGGAAATTCAGCTCTCTCATTAAGACTTTATTATCTGATATTCAGACCAGTGTAATTCATTGCTTGCTACAGGCTCTTACTTTATCAGTGGTTGGAATTTATGCCTTTAAAATTGGGAAGAAATTTATTCACGTCTAGTTCAGTGTCAACACAGTCTTTCCCATGAAATAAAATGTGTTACTTCATAATTTGTTCAAGATAATACATTTTATTATTTAAGTGTTGCAAGAAAACATTGCCATAATGTTAGAGACTTCCACTTCTACGACTTCTACTGTGTTGTTTTTTGGCAACTTCTATTACAGTTTCTTAAAGAAAATGAAAAGAGAATGTACTGGATTTGTGTTTTGTAGGATGATGTGCCAGAAGTGCAAGAATTCTTCTTGGTTAATTTGACTTCAGTGGAACTTATTATGAACTATTCAACTTCTTCCCTACCTAGGCTGGGTAAAACGACTTATACAGAATTATGTTTACATTTATTTTTGTATCAGTTGCAATCATATTATATTACTCTGGCATATTCTCATTATTCCACTTACTTGCCAACCATACTAATATGTGACCAGGTGCTCTGCAAGAAACATTGTAGAATATCAAATATAGTCATTATTACACTGACTTCTTACTTTTTAAAGCCCTATAAAATCTATAAGGCAATTTTCATAGAGGAGTTAGTTAGTAATTGGCAGTTGGAGAGCACAGTTATCTCAAAAGTTGCACTGGCTGTCAGTTAATGTGATTTTAATTTCCAAGGACATAATGGAAACACATATGTGTAAAAAATTCCTTCATGTGGTTCCTATGCTCACTCTTTCAAAAGCAGTTTTTTATTGCTCTTTATCAGATTTACTTTTAGGAGTTATATTCTGTGGTTTTGCTCCTCTTCCAGTAAACTTATTGTTTGCTTAATTATATTCTCATTCTGCTTCTGAATTTGATAGCAGAGCTACTATTGGCTTTAAAGGCAGTGGGTTATCCTGTAGTACTGGACACTAATTATGCTGATTATTTCTAACATCTTCTGTGACTCTTTTCCCCTTTCCTTTGCATGCGTGTTGAAGTGACAGAGTTAACTCGTTACAGACTGAAAGGTAACTTGTGAGACTGGTTGCTGGTTTGTAGACACTGAGCTATGACTAGTCGAGTCTAAAATTTAAAACATAAAAAGGGTAACATTAAAGTACAAAGGATTTTCTGAACTAAATTGTTCTGTACTTAGGATGATTAGAAAATAGTTTTAATCCATAAGGCAAAAACTTGTCCTTACTATAAAATGTCACAATGAATTCTGTTATCAGACTATTTTCTAATCTTGTTCTCTCTGTTGGTGTATTTTCTTTGTTGTAATTGAGGATTGTCGATTATCGTAATTGAGGATTTTCGATTATCATAATTGAGGATTTAGCTCCTTTTGGATGCAGTGCATTTGTTTAGGACATAGTAGTAGTGGCCAGACTTCGCGAACGAAGATCTGTGGAAGGTCTTTGTACGCCTTCCAGCCTGCGCATTGGATTTATTTTAGGTGGGACACAGTGCGCGCAGAACTGAGCCCACCCTTTAATCCTAAGGTTCATCTGCCGGGGCCAAGCGAGCTTGGACAGTGGCAGCGAGGTCCTCAGGACGTAGGTGGATCGCCTTACAGGGCTAACGGGCTCCGCCTACCCGGGGAGTTTCCCCGACCGGGAATCGAACCCGGGCCTCGGCAGTTACAGTGCCGTGTCCTTAACCACTAGACCACCAGGGGCTCCCTGTTTAGGACATACAGCGATGCCATACCCCACAGAAAGTATTGAATATAAGTCTAGGCGTCTAATATTGAAAACTGAGTGTCCTGCACATGATACTGGCATGTGCAATCACACATCTGGAATATGTTGTATATGCTGTTCCAGTCATGGCCATGTGGATGCAATGTGTGGTGTAGGTCTGGGGTGTCTGTGATGTACAGTTAAACACATGGAACTAAAGTGACCTCTATTTCTGATATGAGGCTTCACAGATATGGAGCAGAAAGAGCAAACATAAAGACAATTATGTTTTCACCATACTCCTCTTGCTCCTATCTTCTAGAAAAGATGGAAGAAAAGGCATGACTCTTAATACAAAAGTCAAGGAATTAAAAAATGGGAAAATGTTCAACACTGGGGAATGATGAAAGAAAAACAAACAAACTTATTGGATAGAAGAAAGACTCTAAGGTGGAGTAGAGTGGCAAGGGGGCATCAGGGAAAGGGAAGCATGTCAGCCATGAAAGAGGTCTGATGTTGCAAGTGAAGTATTACAGATCTTGGGTGAGCTGATCAGACTATAACACAACAAGGGAAAGCACAGGTTAGGAGTGAAGATGAAGGGTCTATATTTGCTGGCACTCCCTATGGATTAGGAGTAACCTATAGTCCCTTACTTTAGTGAGATATCTGCTATGTAGAGGTGTTGCAGCTGTTGATGATGTTCATCATTACCTCATAGTGTGAAGTTTGGATTCATGGCAGTGACATTTTATTTAGTTTTATCTGATTTAATAGAATCTTTCAAATGGATCTAAATATAGTGTATTTACTACAGATCCAGTGGAGTCAATTTGTTTTGTAGAAATTGTCATTCTTTCTTCGTTTCTTTTTAACTTTTATTAAAAGTAAATTGATGTAAATTGAGGTAATCACGTGATGCTGTTTGAACAAATTAAGGTATTATGTTCTCAGAAAAATCAAATTCTGACTGTCAGGTCCTGGTCCCTGAAAGTGGTGGACACTTCTGGCATCAGTCTATTTTTCAGTATTTTCACAGGGCAATACATACAATCATCTTTCAGGGTGAAGATATGTATGTTTTTATAAAGTAATAGAATGTTGCAGTGTATAAACTACCTATAAGGAAATTAATAATTCTGTATTTGTAGCAGAATCTGAGGTGTGTGTCGTTAAGGTTTATGATCAGGCACTGAAACATGAACAGGAGATGAAATACTGGATCATTTGTTTTCTTTCTTGCTCATTTTCCCTTCCATACTCAGAATGGCACAGTCTACAAAACATTAAATGCCATCATAATAAAAACACATAATGAAGATGAATTAAGATTCCTTGACAAATCTTGCTTTTGGCATTTTCTAATTTTTCTGTGCTGTGGGGTTTCTTTCTAAATTTTCTTTAGTCTTTTTTTTTCTATGCATTATGAAATTTAACAGCTGTAATTCAAGGCACTCTTGCAGTTCTAATAGTAAGCTAATAAAAATAGATTTTCCTTAAGCTTTTCCAAATTATCTTGCCCATGACCTTTTTGTCCTCCACAGTTTGGAAGCAGAAAATTATATATTTCTTCTGCAAAATTAAGAGAAATAATGAAATTCATCTGTTATGTTTGAAAATAATGAAAATGGACTTTATTGTTCTTTCAAATTTGTCCTTCTGTTTTCCATTTTAGATGTGGAAGGTTTAGCTTCTCAAATTATTATTGATGCTAATGATGGAGTAAGCGGAGTAGTTGAATGGGAAAGTACCAAGTAAGTCTCGTCTCTTTGGAGAACTCCCTGTGTCAGTTAATGATTGGAGTTGCTCAATAATTTTAATTTTCAGTTAACAGTAGAACTTCTATTAACAATAAGGTCCCATATTTGAGTTGGCAACGTGTCATTCAGTTCAGTAGAACTAGAAAGTATAAGATAACTCCCATGCTGGAAACTAGCATTTACATTGTGTTTACTCAGAATTCTTATGCTACCATGTAGTTATTTTCACTATTGTCCTTTTGTATTGTGAACTTCAATCACTCCTGCAGCCTCCATCCAGTGCTCCAGCCTCTGCATCCATGTAAGCATACACACTGGCATCTCCCAGATCCTTTTCTCCGGTTTCTAGGAAGAAGGCATCTGTGACCACAGACACGCTTAATCTGCCACTAATAAGCAGGAAAAAAGGACAACATCCTATAGCTTAATTCCATTTGTATAAGAAACAAAGATAAAAGGGTTGCATTAGACATTGGTGATGATGCTGTTACTATAATGGTGCCTTTTTCTTTTAAAGTAGAGAGGATGATTTGAAGTGAAAATATAACAATTATCTAGCATTATTCAGAAAAACATACTCAGTGAGCATTGTCTTGGTTTTCGTTTTAGTTTTGAAGTTAATGAATCTCACGGGAATCTGACAATAATGGTATACCGAAACAAAGGATCTTATGGCAATGTGTCTGTATTTTTTTATGCCCAAAATTTGGAGGCACAACTGGGTTTGGATTTTAATGTGACCTCAAGGGTAAGAATTCTAAATCTAGTAGTTTTCATTCCTTCAGTTTCCTCAAAAGACTGTCCTCTTGTTTATTCTGCAGAATGATCACTAGTACAGCTAGATTTTTCAGCTTGTTTCAGTTGCTTTGATCATCTAAATAGAATGAGATAGAATTAGTCATCTTATTTTACTCTTTCTTTCTTTTTTAGTACTGAAGCATTTTTAAATATAAGACACATTGTAAATTTTCAAACATCTATTTCAAATACAATTTTGCTTAGACAAGAGCATTTAAGATTCCATGTAATTTTTAATATTTTTTACAACAGAACTCTCAAAGTGAATTGCTCTTGCTTGTCCTCACTTTGCAGTATGCTGAACTATTTTGCTTCTATTTCAATCAATTTCTAAGGGACGTAGAAATTACAGCTCTTCTTGCCTCCTCTTTCCTTCCTAGCTAAGACAATTCTGCTTTGCCTTAGTTTAAAATTTCTCTGTGTATTAACAGCTGTTGAGTGTTCAATACTTTCTGTGCTTCAATGCTAGACTCTTTTTTTTGCTGATGGAGAAAGGAATAAGTCTGTTGTTGTTACGATTTTTGATGATGATATTCCTGAAGGTGTTGAAAAGTTCCAGTTAATTCTAACAAATCCCTCTCTGGGCCTGGAATTAGGGAAGAACACAACAGGTAACACTTAGTTTTGATGTCCTCCTCCTTCAGAATTGACATTTTAATGGCAGTCATTTTAATTTCATTCTTCTGAATATTTCAGAAAACACCATTGCCTTGCAATGCTAGATCATTAGTCTCCTTTGGAAAATTCCTGAACATCCCTGTGAAATGTGTAAAATTAACAAAATAATATGTAAAATAAGGAATCAAAAAGTGCTAAAGTGAGCTTTTTAATAAGAGAGTCTAGATTCTTCTTTTCTAAAAATCTTTCCAGATAAAGCAAAATACTCCCTTCAAGTAATACCAGCATTATACACTAGAGGAAGAATGGATTTATGTATATGTGTATATGTGTTACAATTATATTTTACTGTATTAATTAAAGAATATTTTCATCATTTATTCCTCAAAAGCCACAGTTACTATATTTGCCAATGATGATGGACATGGAGTTTTGTCGTTCAATAACAGCGATCACTTCTTCCTAAGAGAGCAAACAGCTCTCCATCTCATGGAAAGTGTTGCAGTATTAAATATTATTAGAGAACCTCCTCAGGGGGTATTTGGAACTGTGACTGTTCAATATCTTGTAAGTGAAATTAATTCTTCAGAGCCATCAGTGGATTTGACCCCTTCTCAAGGATACATTGTGCTGGAAGAGGGAGTAAGATTCAAGGTAATATGATAGTTATTACCAAAGAAGTGAAGAAAGAGTTTTCAAAATTTTTGGAAAGCTTTCAAAAATGTCCATGTTTTTCTCATGTATTAAATTTTTCTGATGTTTTCCTTTATTATTGAAGCTAACTGAGTCATGGGAGTGCATAAAAATTGAAGGTCCTTTGTTGTAGATATTTCACTCTTTGTAATAGTTCAGGAAAGGCGAAAAAATATAAAGGGTATATAATATTTATGTATTTTTATGTATTTAGCACATAGCTGAAGCACAAACTTTGTCATGAAGTCATAATTTACAAGTCTAAATAGTTAAAACGGGAGTAAAGCTCCCATTCAGTTATGTGGCCTGGACTGAACAAAGTATGCTGCAGCAATGGCAAAAGGTGAACAGCTTTCAGAGTCATAGAAATTGAAAACTACTTATTTTTCTAGGAGTATTAAGCTCACTGCCTCTATGCTATCCCCACAAGAATGTCAGCTGGAAAATGAGCTAGGTTAAGTGGGTGAAATCCTGGCCCTTATGAAGTTTAACGGTTATTTTATTTTATTTTACTTTATTTCGTTTTATTTTATTTTATTTTACTTTATTTCATTTTCTTTTATTTTTTTTTTTATTTTTTTTTCAGTGAAGCTGGGGTCAGTAACAGGTTAGTGTATTATGGTTAGTGGAGTAGCATCTGAAACAAACTTTGCTGGAAACACTGGTTTTTAATTTCTTAACCTGAAGTGCATTTGGAACCTCAGTGATGGCCAGTTTAGAGGATCTGTGGGAAATGGGAAGTGAAAGATTTCTTAATACAGTCTCTAAATTTGGTTCTTAGGATAAGAATAAAGAGAATGGAAAAATAACTTTAAAAAAAAAAAAAAGTGTATATGCTTGCATGGTCAGTGGAGGGATGACTTTAGAACCTGAGCTTGAACTGTCCCTGCCTCACTCCAGTTTCAAGAGCTGCTGTTGTGCTGTCCAGAGCTGTGCAGAGAATGAATGGAAACAGCAGCAGTTTTCTTAATAGTGTTGTGTCATCGTTAGCTGTCAAATCTCAGCAGCTTTCTGTGTTTCTTTTCTTGTCAGACTCTGCATATTTCTGCAATCCTGGATGGAGAACCAGAAATGGATGAGGACTTTATTGTCACGCTGTTCAATCCAACTGGAGGAGCCAGACTAGGCACAAAAGTGCAAACTATGATTACGATTTTACAGAACCAGGCTCCACTGGGGCTTTTCAGCATCTACCCACTTACAAATAGGTACTAAATTTTTATTCTATTAAACACTATTACTGCTATACAGAAGAACAGAAAACCGCTTCATATGGACTGGTCATCATTAGAAATGTTGAATTCTCTATGGATTTTTTTCATGAAATGGCTCTTCATTAGGTCCTTAACATTCCACTAATAGTAATCCATATTAAGAGCTCCAAACCTTAGATCAGTGCCCAGGGAATCATACATTTTACAATTTAAGTTTTTTAAGCTTGTGTAAGATGCACTCTGACTCAGGGCTGTTTTTCAGAACCAAATGGGCCATATTACCTGGACAAGCTTGAGAAGTGGGCCCATGGGAATCTCATGAGGTTTAACAGACCAAGTGCAAGGTGCTACACCTGGGTCAGAACAACCCCCAGTGTCAGTCCAGGCTGGGGGATCAACAAATCAAGCACAGCCCTGCTGAGAACAACTTGTGTGTGCTGGTGGGTGAGAGGCTGGCCATGAGCCATCAATGTGCACTTGCAGCCCAGAAAGCCAAGTGTGTCCTGGGCTGCACCCAAAGCAGTGTGGGCAATGGGTGATTCTGCCCCTCTGCTCTGCTCTGGTGAGACCCCACCTGCAGTGCTGCATCCAGCTCTGGGGTCCCCAGCACAGGAAGGACATGGACCTGTTGGAGCAAGTCCAGAGGAGGCCACCAAGATGATCAGAGGGATGGAGCAGTTCTCCTATGAGGAAAGGCTGAGAGAATTGGGTTTGTTCATCCTGGAAAAGAGAAGGCTTCAGGGTGACCTTATTGTGGCCTTCCAGTACCTGAAGGAAAGATGGAACAAGACTATTTACGAGAGCACGTAGTGACAGGACAAGGGAAAATGTGTTCAAAGTGAAACAAAGTAGGTGTAGTTTAGATATTAGGGCAAAATAGGTTGCTTGGAGAAGCTAGGGGTGACCCATCCCTGGAAATGTTCAAGACCGGGCTGGATGGGGCTCTCAACAACCTGGTCCAGTGGAAGGTGTCCCTGCCCACCCATGGTGCGGGGGAGGGATTGGAACTAGATGATCTCTAAGGTCCCTTCCATCCCAAACTATTTTATGATTCTATGTTTCTGTAATATGGAATGATGTTTTGAGAAATCATTCAGCTTTAACTGTACGGTTGATGTGTTGAATTTCAGGGTGGTTTAAGATTTTGTAGAATTTCCTAAAATTTTGCCAAGGTCTTATGTTAGGAAACATTGGATAACCATACTCAGTGTCAGTACTCAAAATCAGATAGCAAAACCAGTATTTTCCTTTTATTGCATATTCTGCACTAGAATTGTACTGTAAGAATCTTATCCGTATACTATAAAAATGATAATGCTTTTTAAAATTTATTTTCACAATTCTCACATTTAGGACAAATATCTTCACAGTTGAAGAAGCCAACACTACAGTTTATTTGAAAGTTTCACGGAGCAATGGGCTCAACGTGTCTGTGAGTGTTGAGTGGGAGACATTGTCGGATACTGCATTTGGCATCAGTACGTTCACTTTATTGAGAGTGTCCATTGCTATTGTCAGGGTGGAGATAGCCAGAGACAAACCAAAAATATATGATATGTAACTTTGGAATGTAAATTCACCTGTTCAAAACTGATCACATGAATTAATAGGTAAAAGAGCTTAGCTGCTTAAGAGTGAGCTTGTCATCAGCCACTGCTGCCAAAGTTTCAATAATCTGTATTGCTCTTCTTGTTGCTCGTATATTTTCACTAGACCTTTGATTTATAAACTCTGTTCTTTGTAACCTTGGATTTTTCTAACGCATTGTAAAAGACGCTCTTTTCTGTAAGCATCAACTGACTTGGTCAGTTTAAGAATCTTAGCACCTTGGCTGATGTTGAGGATGAACACATTTTGTAGTTTCTTTGTCATTTTCTATTATTTTCTATCCAGCTAATTTTTTCACTACCCAAATTCCAAACTAAGTCACTCTGATTCAGACTCAAATTGCCTGTATATCTTCCATGTGTAATTGTAATATATGAGGAATGCATTTATTGCTTAACTCTCATTCAACCTCAGTGCTATACCATTTCCATGCATTTGCATACACTCATACCAACTATTTAAAGCCAACTTCAATATTTCTGATATTAGGTGTAGTTTTGGCAAGTAAATAGTGAAAATGGCGTTGTAAAAGACCTCAAGGATAAGTATTTTTTTGTTTTACTCTATTGCAGGGGGTAGTATCAGTGTCCTGTCTGTCTTGCAAAGCTTTGTGGAGCAGTCAGCAGCTAGCTGGTGTTTTTTTCTATCCGGAGAAGTCCTGTACGGTGTGCTTTTGCGTACGCCTCCAGCTGTGTTTTCTACTCTCTACCAGTGGAAAGGAGTGTTTGTTGCTGTTGAGGTAAATGCTTGCTTACAAACACCAAGCATGCTACCTAATAAAAAATTTTAATCTTAATTCTACTTTTTTATTCCTCTCTCAGGATTTCAATGTGTGGAATCCAAAGAGCTGTGTGTCTTTCCAAATACGTGCCTCTCCCTACCTTGTGATTACTCATGGAGGAGCCAGGCAGGGAGCTTCCAACAGCAGTGTGTATGCATTCATGCCTGGAAGCAAACTATTGAAGGTAAATCCATTTTATTTACAAAATTGTGAAACGATGGGGTTAGAAGGGCCTTTGACCCTCTATTCCAGCCGCATTTTAGGAAAAAGCACTCTGTGCTCAACTAGTTTGGGACCCAAACACTCTGCATGACTTCAGTGATGCAAGTTACTGTCCTGGTTCCAGCTAGGACAGGGTCCATTTTTGCAATAGCCAGGAGGGGGCATGGCTGGGACCCAGAAGTTATTCTGTACCACCTCAAAGGGGAAGGGGGCCCTTCCACAGGTCAGGGCAGTGTGGCAGTGTTTCATTGCTGGTTTCTACGAGGTGAGCGCTTTCCTGTGTGAATCATTCCTTTGTACCGTGTGTTTTTAGTATTGTTGCTGTTACTCTTCATTTTCTTATTTCATTGCTGTTTCCAGTAATTTATTCTTATCTTAACCCGTGGTCTTTACCTTTTGTGCCTCCAATTTTCCTCTCCATCCCGCCACAATGGGGAGAAAGTTGAGTGAGTGGCAGCATGATTTGGAGTGTTTCAGTGGGAATACTAAATTGGGCAATACCATTCCTAAATGTAATAACCACAGTTATTACAACTGGTTATCTAATGTGTTGTTATAGTTATATCTTGGGTGGTGGGACAAAATGACAGGAGAAGGGAAGAAAGAAATTGTGGAGCAATGAAGTCATAGAGCATTTTCTGAAAAAAGCATAAGTCATGTTAGTGTTGTAAATTTACACCACCTATATAGGCATATTTTTAAAATTGTAGAATTACATCTATGAAATTTCTTTGTCCTTTTTTTTACATATAGTTTATATGTAATTTTGCAGTTTCTTAAAAATATGTGTATATATGTATAATTGTTACTTGAAGTGACTTCCAGATACCATTTTTGCCCTTTTAGGTACAGACTCTTTCTATTTTGGATACCAGACATGTAAAGCATTTTGCTGTGGATGAAAAAGACTATTTGGTTTTCGTGAGTGACACCACCAATTTCAATTCCATCCAGGTTAGAATACACTTGTCTTCTTTGGCTTTGATTTGGGTAGTTTGGTTAGTTTTGAGTTTGAAATCTGAAGGGATAAATAAAAAACCCCAAATATGTATTTCTGAAAATTGACTTATGTTTCTGTTACAGGACTTAAAATTCTAGACTTGTTTAAATGTAACAACACTCCTACATTAATATGTAGTTTATATGTAGTTTGATTTTATTGCTAGTGTTATTTTGGTTTTAAAATCTACAAGTTAAACACCTGCAAGAACTGAGAAAGCTTCTGACCATAAACCTGTTCATCTGAAGAAAAGGCAGAGATACTTGCAGTAACATAGTTAATTACCAGTGTGCTTCTACCTTAATGTAGGATCCAACTTAGAAATAAGGAATTCAATTCATTACAATCCTAATTTATCATGACAATGTCTCTTCTCTTGGTGCTAGTTATGAATATATAATAAAAACTGTTTCATATTACCACAGGTTTTCCAGTGGAATAAAGATCTATTTGTGCTGCATCATCAACTTCCAGTTTACAGAGCTCTGAGCATTGCCTTGTTTCCTCGAGGAGGGATTATGTACCTTGCAGTTTCTTTGACAAATAACACCCAGAATGTGCTCTTGTACCAGTGGTTGAATAATGAGTTTAAGGATCTTCATCAGTTACCTGCAAAAGAAATCAAACATATGGAGACCTGGACTTCTGGATCTGATATTTACTTAATTATTGCAGAAGGTATTTCGCAGAAAACAAATACTGAGTTTTCTAAGCATATACTGCTTGTTTGGTAGCAAAGGCATTTGGGGTAAAGGAGTTTAGATAGGGATGAAGATATTACTGGAGGATGGCAAAAATTCGCTGATAAGCATCTTATCAAAGTAATTTGTGTTTTGTCCTTCAGCAAATAAAAATATTGTGTTTGTTCTCAAATATTTATGAAACCAATTAAATATTTTCCCAAGAACAATAGTAAATAATAACTCCATTCATCTAGCTGCTAATTACACCTTTCTAAGCTTTTCTGAGCTTTGTGATATTCAGAGATCATTGTTCAGCAAAGGACAAGAGTTTTTTTATTACAAGTGTGACTTTTTAAGCATTCTTTTATGTCTGCATCCATATGCCTATTTAAAAGTTTATATTGCAATCCATAGGTTTCTTTGCAATTGACTGTTGTCTGTTGGCATTTTTAGTGTTCTTATATGTGAGTGTGTGCAGAAAAGCTGTTAAATGGTGTAATGGAATGAATCATCTGATGGAGATGAGTTATACTGTGGAGTTATGCACCAAGTAAAAAGAAAGATACCATCATTGGTCTCATTTTCTACTTAAAGCTGCCAATCTCTGCCTTTGAATGGCCACTGGTGTGTATGATTTTACTAATAGGCAGCAATATAATGTAAGTTTCATGATTTTTCTCCTCTGTAGAATCTGGAAATTCTTCTGAAATATTCATCTGGGAGACAGGGCAGTCTACCTTCAGACACTTTCAGTCACTTCCTGTCTGTGCTGTAAGAAATATCCATGTTTTCATGCCTCCTTCAGGTTTAGGTAAGACCTCATGTATTATACTGGAATTGAATATGCTCATTTTTTTCATATTTTTTATCAGATTTTAAGAGGTACTTTAATGTAAGGCATTTCTGGCCTTACAAGGAGAACTTATATTACTGATTTTTTCTTTTTTTCTTCTACTTGCTCAATGTAGTTCACATCCTGCTCTCTGGTAAGGACTCAACAGCACTGTATTCCTGGAACTCAGAAGGGAACCAGTTTTCCAGGATGCTGGAAGCCCCATATGCAGATCATATCTCTTCAGCTACTGCAAGGTCTCTGAACTCCAGCAAGAGCTTGATTGCTTTTTCCAGAGAATCAAGTTCCCAGATTTATGAGCTAACCACTATCTCCAACCAGTCAGATTTTATACCTAGGTAGGTTTTTTGTTTTATGTAACTTTGTTCCACCTCTTGCATTGCTTTTAATGTGATACTTTTTTTTGTTACAGGGGAGAGCATTACAGATTTCTGTGTGTGTTGTGCTTATTAACACTAAAGAGAATGTTTCACAGGTATCTTTAGGATTCCTGAAGTCAAACTCCTCACAACTGGCTTTAAAAAATGGAAAGAAGGAACTTGCAGTTATGACTTGGTATTATTAAAACTTTTATTTAGGGTAAATTACATTACTTTAATAAGTAATTTCAGTTACTCTGTGTTCTATTGTAATTAAAAAAAAAAAAAAAAAAAAAAAGAAACAGGACATTTAACCCACAAGCTCTAAACCTCAGTTACTTAGTATTACAAGCATTTCAGCTTAAAAAATGCTCATTAAATTTACAGTGCTGCTTTCAGAGTTCATTAATCGGCTATCCTCAGTTTATAGTTGATGTGTTTGTTTTTATGCTAGTTCAGGTGAATTGATATTTGAGCCTGGGGACATGGAAGCCGTGATAGCAATAAATATCCTGGATGACGTCATCCCAGAGGAAGAAGAATGCTTTAAAGTATGGTTGAAAAACCCTAAGGGAGGTGCAGAGATCGGTGTTCACAGTTTTGTTAACATAATTATTCCTTCCAATGACAATGCCTATGGAGTCATTGCATTTGCTCAGGTAAAACCTATAAGGTAAATCATTAAAATATGTATATATAATTTCTGAATAATGGAACATAAAAATACAAAACTTGTAAATTAAAAGGTGTGAAGGGATTGTTTTTCTGAAGTCTTGTAGCAACTTAAGTTGGACGGTTATTGACATCCATTTAGCTATTTGATTATATAGATGCAAGGTGATAGAAACTCAGTTCCAGTCTGTCCCTATTGTGGGATTTTTAGAATCCCCTTACATTTAGAATAACACGACTTTATCAGTTTTTCAGCAACCTAAAAATTCAGGTTTTAGATGGCTTATATGATATCATCATAGAATTGCTACTGACTGGTTAATCGGGATAATTAAGTAAAAACCCTTTTCCTGTTCCTGATTTGTACCACAGGATGAGCCAATCTGTCTGAACAAAGTAATTTGGAAAAAATGTCAAACTGAAGGTATTATTTAGAGTGGTTAATTCTTTTATCATCCAATATTGTAGAAGTTATCTAAACAGATATATGTATTAAATGCACACTGAAGATATGAAACACAGGAATTGTGTAAGGAGTAACAGCGGTAAAAATATGTCTGTCTTGAAGGTCTACATGTTTGTTATCTGCTTCAAATGATTTGGACATAAAATATTGTACTAAAAAAATAGCAAAAAACATTGGTGTTTTTGCCTTAGGATAAGGAGGTCTAACATTTTAGATTTTTAATGTCTATGAAGCTTAGGATTGTGGAGTGCTTCTAAAATTAAGACATACCAATTTTATCAAGGGACTTGTATTTGGCTGCTAAAGAGTAGATTGCGTTATTGATGCTCAATGTCTCTGTCTCTCTTTGAATACCCAGTTCCCTAGAGAAACTTCTCTTTGTAAGAAAATAATTATTTGGTTCTGCTACTGTATGTTTTCCAGAGTTCTTTATTTAAGCAAGTTGAAGAAATGGAACAGGACAGTTTAATCACCTTGAATATTGAACGTTTAATAGGAACATACGGACGAGTTACAGTAGAGTGGATTGCTAATGGGAGCACAAGTGATGTGTTTCCAGCTTCAGGAATGGTATGTAATAATATGTATGTATGTAATAATATCACTGTTATTGGGGAAGCACTGACTGTTTTGTCTCAGACAATAGGTACAGATGTACTGAGAGAGAAGGATAATACATGTTAAATTGCCCCAATTTTCTGTTAATTCCTTCTTCCTGGTCCTTTCCTCTGATTCTGGCAGTTTGCACTTCTGACTGGCACATAATACCTCAGCATCACTCCTGCACTTCTAGAAACTGATATTGCAATGATGTCCAGGCGCTGGAAATGCTTATCTGTAGTATCCTGTTCCCATCTTCCTTTCTTCCTGCAGTGAGATCCAGCTACTATGTCAAATCACTTGCATAGGTGGGAATCTGGGAGTGTTTGCCCTTTTTCCTGACCTTCTCAACAGAACAGAGACCTTAAGTGGCTCAGGAGAATATGACAAGTCCCAGCTTTCTCTGTTTCTAAGACTTTTTAGATTTCCAACCATTAAACCCCAGTGTGTTTTGCCAGCCAAAGCTCTTGGTATGCTTTGGGACCAGGAGGAGCCAGGTTCTGTAAGTCAAAGCCCACCACCTCGTGGCTGTCTGTAGCAGACATAAAGCTCTAAGAAAATTTAGAGAAAAATCAGTGCAGGGGAAATGAGGGATGCCAAAATTGGAATTCTTAGACTACTCATTGAGCATTCCAGAGGGATGCTATGTGATTTTGATGCATAGATTTGCAGGTAAGAAGAGCTGGAAAGGTGAAGTAAAGGTATTATGTTATTCACTGGAAATTTCTGTTTATCCTTCATGATAGGTGTAGCCTAAGTGTTTATAGACTCGTCTTCCTTTTTGAGAAAGGCCTAATCAAGTGGCTGGCTCTTTGAGTTTAAGAGTATAGATACACAAAGCATGTATCAATCGTTTTGTCTGAACAAAAATCAAAACCAAAATTGAATAGGCACTTCTTCAATTAGCAGTAATTTTGATCGATATTATATGTTCATCCTTTGACATATATATGTTGTGGGTTGACCTTCACTTGCTGACAGACCCCCACCTAATTCGCTCTTAATCACCCATCTGAGCAGGATAGGGAGAAAATAAGGTGGAAAACCTTGAGAAAAATGCAGTTTTGTAAGAAAAACATGAGCCTGGACTTCTCCAAGGTTTTCAATACAGTTTTCCACAGCCTCCTTCTAAAGAAACTGATGCATTATTCTGAAATTGGGAGATTCCAGTATAATAGCTAAATACATAAATATAAATAGCTCCTTAGAGATAAATAGCTCCTTCTCAGACTGACAGCTTTTCAGATTGACAACTGTCACAAGTGTGGACCCTTACAGATGAATATTGAGCCAAACAATGTTTAATATCTTCATAAGTGATCTGAGAGATGGGATCAGGTGTTCTCTGATGAAGTTTGCTAAGGGTACCAAACTGAGTGAGGAAGTGGGCACTTTGGAAGGGAGAGCTACCCTGCAGGAAGACCTGGGTAGGCTGGAAGATTCACCAGAAATGAGTGTAAGGTCTTGCACTCTGGAAAACATAATCCAGGAGTGCAGCACTCACTGGGATCTATCTGGCTGGGGAGCAGCTCTGGGAAAAGGGACCTGGAGGCCCTGTTGGTCATTAATAAACTCAATATGAGTGAACACTGTGGCAATCCACCAGGATGTTTCTGGGTTGCATCAACAAGGCTATTCCCAGCAGAGTTAAAGTCATTATCCCACTCTACATTTGTCTGGCTACACCTGAAATACTGTGTTCAGTTTTGGTACCTGCTATGGAAAATAGATACAGAAGGGCTGGAAAGGGTCCAGAACTGGCCACAAATATGGTCAAAGGATGGGGAAGCCTGTTATATGAGGAAAGGCTGAGAGACCTGTTCAGCCTTGAGAAAAGACGGCTGAGGGGAGACCTTGTCTCCATATTCCAGTATTTAAAGTGTGGCTACAAAGGTGACTTCCTTTTTTACAAGGTGTCACATGGAAAAGACAAGGGATACAAGTTACTCCTGGAGACATTCTGATTGGACATAAGAGGGAAATTTTTCAGCATGAGAACAATCATCCATTGGAATAATACTGGAAGTTGTGGATTAGCCAACATTGCCATATTTAAGATTGAACTGGAGAGGGTGCTAGACCATCTTCTCTAGACTGTGCTAATGCTGAGAAAGGTTGGACCAGATGATCCTTGAGGTCCTTTCCAAACTTGTATGCTGTGTTTCTATAAGATGTTTCTATATATGTAGGTGTATTTATGTTTTATAACTGATAGAGTTTTACAGAATAAAATAGTTGGTATAACAACATTGAGAAGTTTGACTTTTTTTTTCCCCCTCCCCCTAAAACTTTAGATTACATTTTCAGAAGGTCAGGCCCTGTCCACAATCACCCTGACAATTCTTGCGGACAGTGTTGCAGAACTTTCAGAGACTGTGGAAATCACACTCACTCATGTTACCACTGTGGGTGTGGAAGATACCACAAAAGGAGCTGTCATTGATCCCAAGAGGGCAAGAGCTGTACTTACCATTTTACCCAGTGACTCTCCACACGGTGTGATTGAGTGGCATATGGATTCTCTCTTTGTTAAAACCACAGAGCCAGAAGGTAAGTCCGTTTCTTGATTCTTAGGAAAGTATGTATGTTTTTTTTCAAAGTCAGGATTTTTTATATCTCTTTTTCAATGTTTTTGTATTAATATCCCTTAAAATATGTAACTGTGCTGTTACATTACATACCATTTATGCTGTATTTCACGTTTGGCATATCAACATTATCCAGCCATTGTTTAGGAGGCAAGTTATTATTATCTTGGCATCTTGTGTTGCAAATCTCTAATGAATAAAATACTTCCGTTTATATAAAATGCCGAACTTGATCCTTTAATGTATTAATATATTATTTAAAATAATTTACATAGAAATACTTTCCTCTCGAAGTGGCTCAAAAAGGAAAGCTTTTTGCCCTGTGGGATAAGAGAAGGAAGGAGGCAGAACAGCAGTGAATTAGATTGCAATGAAAAAGTGAAGTGGTGTTTTTCTACTTGCCGGATGCATGTTTGATTTGGGTTTGTTAGTTTTCCTTCCAGGCACCACGTGAAGTTGCAAAGGATCTTTGGCAGTTGGCTGAAGGGCAACTGCCAAGATGCTGAGGCTTGTGCCCTCCCTCCAGGCCCAGGGAGTGAAGTAGCTGATCCTTTGACAAAGGCAGCTCTGCAGCTGCCTTTGGACTATCCATACTTCAACAGCCCAGCTGAAATTTCCTGATAATTTAATATTCTGTCCATATTAACAAATTACATATAAGAAAAATACACTTTCTGTGAGAACATATTATTGCACATAAAACCTCTGTACCAGTTCTATTTTGAAGTGAATTAGTGTTGCCCCTTTTTTAGCAGCTGAAAGTATTGTGAAGGGTTCTGTTGGTTTCTTACATATACAGACATTATAAACATTAATACTTTGAAGTTAGGATTCAAGGAATGTTCTTAACTTTTATTAGTTGCACAGATTTTTTCCAACCTTTAAATGTTGTATTTTCTGATGAATGATATACAGGTGATAACTGGGAAATAACATCTGGATAATACAAGTAACAAAAACTGGTTCAAAGTACAAAGTATATAAGTACTTCTTATGTGTTCCTATTTCTCCAGTCACGAATTCAGCACTTTTAGGCAGATGATGTGTTTCATCATTTATTAGAATTTCTGCTAAAACAATGATGGTTTGAATTTTTTTTTCCCCCTCCTTGTTATAGGGCAAGTGAGTTCAACTACTCTTACTCTACAAATTGTTCGAGAACAAGGATTTATCGGAGATCTTGCAGTTCATTTGCAGACTGCACCAAAACTGGAACTCCCCTTCTCCAACCGAGCAACAGAGAACGAAGATTATATACTGGAAAAGAAAACAGTCATTATGGCTGAGAATGCAACAACAACTTCTGTCACGGTCACTATTTTGCCTGTGAGTAGCCTCATTAATAGCTTTAGCTTTAGCTATTAATGTCCTTTAAGGAAAGGGAAAAGGTTCTGATTTTATACTATATTTTATACTACTTGCAGCCACCTCTTTCAAAACAACTTTAGTACTCATCACTGAGAATGAATCAAATTCTTTGTTTTGTTACAGTCCAAAAATTAACTTATAAAAATGAAAAAGGAAAAATTTATAAATGTCTTAGGTACTTTTTAGTTTGCCAGCTTGTTGCAGGTTTTTACAGGGGATTTATTTTACTTTATGTGCTTAACAGATTTGTTCTGTAGTTCAGAAAATGTTAATTTGCCACCAAAAATAAGTATATTCTTCAAATATATCTAAAATGGAGATGTTGCTTGTCAATTTCTTAGTTTCTGAGATGTAGCCAACTTTCTTCTAGTTAGCAGAAACAAGTGACAGCCAGCACTGCTTTCCACTGTTCTTGCAGATCTGCAATCTGACTGTGAGCTTCGGTTTCTAAAACTCAGCAAAAGTAGTCTTCTGCACCTTTCATGTGGTATGAAGCAAGGGGTTGGTTATGTGGTTATGTATGTATGTATTATAACTTAGAACGTTTTATTGAAAAAGTGACATTTAAAAATATTTTTTTCAGGACAATATTCCAGAATTACAGGAAACATTTATAATCAATATTTTTGATGTGCAACTGGTCAATTCTTCACCTGGAAGTCAGCCAAGTGTGAAGAGGCTTGGGTCAGAAATAGCTGAAATAACAATTGAGGAGAATGATGATGCCAGAGGAATATTTAATTTCAATGTTACGAAGGTAGGTAAGTCTGAATGAAAAATATTCCGGCAAGAGAGTCTGTTTCTTTAGTCCAGTTCTGAGAGTGTTCTGATGGGCTTTGTGACACTAAATTGTTCTGGATAAAATGGCCAGATGTCAGACAAACAATTCCTTCTTAAGAGGTTCATCACAGGTAATATACAAAATTTATTAGGGAGCTGGCAGTGTTAAAACCAGTGTCATAGAAAGGGACCTCTGGAAGTCATCTAATCCAGACTTTTGGTAAAAGCAAGGTCAATGCTAAATCCAGACCTTTTACAAGTAAATATGTATTTCTTTTTTTTTATTATTTTTAACTTCAAGTCAATGTAAAAAAAAAGGAAGTAAAAAGAAAAAGTTTGCTGAGACAGCAGTTTATTGTTGAATTTACAGGATCTCACTGGAGCTGTTGCTGGTTATGAGGTACCGCCACCACAGAATGTACTGAAACTTCCAATTGTTCGACAGGCTGGAAGGTTTGGGTCAGTAACTCTGTACTGGGAAGCTATTCATTCAACTGCCAGCTTTGAAGACTTCACACCATCATTTGGAAACCTTACATTTGCAGAGGGGCAGGTATGCACTTGCTGAGAGTTTAGTTGTCTCTGGATTACCATTTTAAGAGTTTCAGCTGTTTTCTTTTAGCAGAATTTGCATCTTTTAATTGGAAACATTATATGTTTCCATGTGTATGTGTATGAATGGTGCTCCCAACTTCAATTCTTTAACATAAGCCTTGACCAAGTAGGCTTGTATGCCTTTGGTACCTCCAGAAGTGATGACAACCCTGTTACACTGAAAATTTGTAGCATAATCCATCTTCTCTATAAATTCTCAGAATAAGCCTATATGTTTTCTGAGCTGTGTTCTACGTATAATTTTAAATTTCATACTACATCTGAGAATATGTAATATAAATGAGGGATTCTGATTTCGAGTGAACATAACTGATCTTTGACAAATAGAAAAATAGTGAGCAGAATTTTGACTGAAGTATATGTTCAACCTGCATTTTCCACTAAGTACCAAAGCAGAGCAGTCTACTGGTTTTAACATAAAAGATTTACATTGATGGATTTAAAAACTACCCTTGAAATTATATCTTCTTATTGTGAACATAGGAGTACAAGAAGAAAAATTAACTGAAAAATGTCTTTTTATCTATTATTAGATACAATTTACCTATTTTAAATTTCAATTTTTTTCAAACAATCACAGAATATTATAAATGAAACTTCATTGGTTTTTTTTTAACATTTCTGCAGGCTACCGGAGAAATAGAAATCACAATAATAGATGACAGTGAAGTCGAATTTCTTGAAATTTTCAAGATTGCCCTGGTGAGGGTAACAGGTGGTGCAAGACTTGGGAATGACACCCTGGTAACTGTTGCTATTCCACCAAATGATTCCCCTGTTGGAGTATTTGGGTTTGAAGAAAAGAATGTGAGTTTGATTTGGAATGCAGTCTTTCTGCTAAAGCTGAGTAGTGGGTTTGTCTCACTAATACATAGCCGATTTTCGTAAGCCTTCATTGCAGTGGAAGACATGACTTCATTGAAAGGATGTTAGTGCTTGTCTTCATCTGAATGTCTGGTAATAATATGGTAATAACAGTGAAAGTGCTGCTGCATAAATACAGATTTCTGCATGACTGAATCAATTTAATTCAGTATACTAACAATTCAGGACATCCCAGCTATGGTTTTTGGTGGTCTGTTGAATATTAACATGGTTTTATAATAGTCTGCATTACTGAAAGTAAAGTTTGGAAAAAAATCACAAAATATATTTCATCTTAGTTCTTGCAGTGCTTCTACTCTCCATTTTGCTGCTGCTGTGCTTGCTGGTGACTCATTGTCTGTGATTGTTTTGAATCATAAGGCATACAGAAATAATATGAGTGACTAATCTTTGCTAGCAGAATTCAACACGTTCCTTATGTCTGTTATCTTCCTGTTCATTTTCACTTTTTTCATTGATTTGGATTGTCTGATAAAGCTTTTTGTTGTTTATCTGATTTTGGTAACAATGCCTTTTTCTACAGCCTTTCCCACACTCTCCTTTGCTTTCTCCATCAGGTAGCAGTGAAGGAACCTCAGACACCTGACGACTCTGCTGGAGTTGTTTTGCTCACTGTAAGTCGGAGTCAGGGAGGACGAGGAGCAGTTAAAGTATTATGGATTCTTGAGGAAGCAGCCAGATATGATCTGACTCCTGTAAATGGTACCCTTCATTTCAATGAGGTATTTCTGATATTGCTATAAACTATTTAGTATTAGATTTATAAATCCTTTCTTCTACTTGAGTATGTTTGCATGGTTGTTGCTACATGTTTATAGAAGTAGGGGGTTACTAAGTAGTATACTCTAAAAAGAGGTCAGTTTGAACTGGTGGAGTTAGCAGTATTCAGTGTTTTTTCAAGCAGTAAATGAAAGCTGACGTGCTCTTTTTCAGTCAGCATAATGTAGTCATCAGGTAGGTAGGCTCTTCGAATCTCAGTATTTTTACAATTAAGAAATATGTACTAAATGTGAATAATGATTACAGAAACATTTATTACATTACAGTGTCAGGCAGTTGAAAAAGAAAATTTTTATTGAAAGGGTGAGAAGGATAAATGAATGCTCAAAATATGGAGATTAAAAAAACCCAAACCAAACTGAAAAAAACACTTCAGTAACTTTCAAACTGGACAGTGTTATTTGATGTATATTTCGTGGCATGTTAAAACTCTGAGATGTGAGCCAAAATATTGGATACTAATACTATCTTATTATTTATCTTTTACTGTCTGCTCAAAATATTTAAGTAAGAGAAGTGTTTTAACAAAGCATAGTCTATTCACTCTGAACAAAGCTGTTCTGCATTAAATAAATTGGCATGCTGGTTGTTTTACTTTTAATCAGCTGGAAAATAGATTATTTTTTGTAAGACCACCAGTATTTGGTAAAGTTTTGCTATCATTTGTAGTATGTGAACTAGACAGAAATTTGCTGTGACCTAATTAATCTTAATAATGTGTTAATCCTTAGATGTGCATATGCTATTGAATATGCACTTTCTGATGGAGAAGATTTTGTATAGAAAGTTTCCTCTCAGTTGAAGGTCAACGCGAATACAATTTCAAAGTAATTTCATTCTTTATTGAGTTGAAAATAGCCAGGGTATTTTTAGGGCGGCACATAATGTTTGAGAGACAATTTTTGCTATTTTGCTATAATCTATGAGAAAACATTTCAGCCAGATCAAAAATTTAATATTTACAACATTTGAGAGAATATGTCAAGCATCCTTAACACTTGATATGTTAAAATATATATATATGTATATATAGTGCTGTATTTTATTTCATTTCATGTAATATATACAAATACCTTCTGGTCTTTACATGATGCAGACTGAATCCCAGAAGCTGATTGTTTTGCATGCAATACAAGATGGTGTGCTGGAGGGGAATGAAACATTTACCATTCAGCTTGTCTCTCCTGGTGATGCAGAGATATCCCCTGTAAATGGTAAAGAATTAATTCAGTATCTTCTATTTGGACATATTCCATATGAGAGCTCTTCTAAGTCTTTTCATATTAATTTAGTCTGCAGTAGTTAAGTGTTTTGTGTACACCTACTTGGTAGCAATTTTGAAAGTCTTCTTCCCTAAGGTAGCAATTTTGAAAGTCTTCTTCCCTAAGTTGTTTCCTTGTCTGATGAAATCTAAGAGAATTCCATGGGCCCTCTGTGAAGTTGAGGCTTAACCACTCATGTCAGAAAATTTACATAAGTTAGCTCATTGGTTTGTTGTCATTTACCATGAGAAGCTTTGTTCTTTTCATAGGTGTTGCAACCATCACTATTTTGGGAGATGAAGGAGCTTCTGGAGTGGTCAGGATAGCCTGTTCATCCAAAGATGTTCTGATTGGAGAACCTTCAGGAAATTATAATGGAACTGCTCTTATTAGGTGGGTTCATCTCTCATTTTTCCCAAGGAAGGACAACAACTCAAATTCAAAAGCTATGAGACTCCATATTTGTCAAGAATTTGTCAAGTGCTGTATTTCACCATCACTTCTGTAATCGGAACTATTTTTAAAATTAATGGTTGGTTTTAAAGAAAGGAAGAATATACTATGTATGTGTCTTTTCAGTATTACGGGGAAGGTCCAAATATTCCTCTCTGCCTTCAAATTATTTATAACATTGATGCGTTAAAGGAAAGAGGATCTTAATGAAAGGAAAGTGGCAAGGGAATCAGTGATATTTCAAGGTGTTTTGTGCTTTCCAGAATTCAGTTTGGGATTTGTGCTTGGACAGTATTTCAGTACATTGCTGTGTTTTGTAGCATAAACAGTGTGGGAACTTGGGTTTTGGTGGAAACAAGAGGCAATTGTTTCATTCAGTCAACTGAAAACAAGGTGAAGAAATTAAGATATTCCCATACCTTCTAAGAGCATGGGAAAAAAGGATTATGACACTTTCTATTGGCGAAACAGCAAATACATACAACGGAACAGCTTCTCGTGGTGTCATAAGAAACCCAAAAGACAAAATGAGGCCTTGTGCAGCAGGTAGTTGTAGATCATGTGGGAGATCATGTTATGTACAGACAAATCTTTGTTGTGGCTTAGTTCATCAAGTCTGATGTTATGTATAGGGTTTTAGACAATTAGCAAACAGAATTTCCCAGATCTCACAGCGGTTTTCTAGTATCCTTCTGCCTTATAAACCAAATTGCCTCTGGGCATTAATCTAAAGCCCAATTTCCCTTCTGCTTTGCATATCTTTTCTCTGGAAAAGCAGAATGGAACCAAAAGAAATCAGTTTTGAGAACTCCATCTTTGTGCTATGCATGCAAAGAAACTTGAAATATCTCTTGGTAAAAATACAGCTCAAGATACTGCCCAAACTCCAAAAATATTAGTGCCTAAAGAGGGAATTCTGATGATCTTAATAGTGATGAAGTATGTTAAAACTCGAGCTTCACAGTGCTAATAACATTACTTTCATGCACAGCATTGTGATTTACTCTCTCAAGATTGGATATTAAATACTAAAGGTAAAGATAAAATCTCTTTTTGTGTTCTTACCTGCAGCCTGATACGTGGCCCAGGGATTTTTGGGGAGATTGTAATACATTGGAATATAACACCTCCTCATCACACAGAATTTACTGACGTATCGGGGACCTTGACCATGCGAGATAGGCAGTCTGCAGCAGTTGTTCTAATACAGGTATATGAGAGATGTTACACCAGTAGCTATTTCAAGTACTTCCTTTTGTTTCCTTAGAATCTTAGTTAGAAATTAGTTATACCTCTATCTCTGGAAATGGTTTGAAACCTTTTAGCTTTTGTTGGTGCTTCTCCCTAGGTTGTAGATGACAACCATCCTGAGGAGAAGCATTACTACCAGTTTCAACTAACCAGTGTCAGTGGTGGAGGACTCATAAATGAATCTAGCAGCACAGCAAATATTACCATGGCTGCCAGTGATTATCCGTATGGAGAGTTTGCATTTTCTCAGGAACTGTTACTAACAACGGAAGAAGAAAAATGGGTATTAGATTAAAATTCCTTCTTATGTAAAATTACTGATAGATATCAATATTGTTGCTAGAATTGTGCTCAACTTTAGAAAGAAAATAAATTATCTCCAGAATTATCATCTAAGGCTTTTGGAGTACTCTGAGAAAGAAAGTTGTCTGCGAAGGTTCGTGTACTCTGTGCTTAATAAATCAAATTGTTGATACCTGTTATCATTGAAAAGATGCCTTTAGAACAGTCTCCTAAAGGCAACTGTAACAGTAAACAAAGCCATTTTTTAAAGAAAATGTCCTCTTTCCCTCAGGTTAACATCACTGTTGTGCGTTCCAGGGGATCCTATGGCAAAGTACGTCTTTGGTTTCAGATAATAAATGGGACTGCAGAGGAGGGAATGGATTTTACTCCCACAGTAAGGGAATTGGTGTTTGAACCACAGGAGGAGAGTAAAATAATTTTGATTGAAATTCATGATGATGATTTTCCTGAAGGTCTTGAAGACTTTTCAGTAATGATTACGGAAGTGGAACTCCAAGGAAGGTAAAGATAAAATTCCCAATTGCTTAATTACAAGCAGAAGAACTATCGTTGGATTCTATCTGCCTGCATAAAGTTGTTATTGTATTTCATCTGGTTTACTGTGAAAGTTTGTAAGAGTGCTATAGTTGTAATCATAATATAAATTGGATATATGGTAAACCCAATTATTTTAACATTAGTATAAAGATATTGCTTATTAAGATTTACTGAAGTTTAAAGTCCATACATTACAAACAAGTTCTCAAATTCAAGAAATTAGGATAAAATGAAATAGAACAAATAAAATATATGCATTTCTGTGTATAAACTACTATTTTTGCATGCATAATAATATGAAAAAATTTGAAATATGAAAAAGTCTTCAGCGATAACTGTCAGACAATGAAAGTATTTGCGGTAATTGACAAACTGTCATACACACACCTTACTGCTTTCACAAGAATTTTTAAATATATCTTTATATCATTTTCTCTTTTATTTTCTTGCAAGTGGATTTGATTTTACTGTAAGAGAAAATGGTCTGCAGGTGGATCAACCTCCAATAATAGGAAATATCTCCACAGTACGGGTCACTATTGCAAAAAGCGATAATGCCGAAGGCATCATAGAATTTGATCCACAGTATATCCTTCTAGAAGGTAAGTTTACCTCAAGTTTTCACTGTGGTTTTGAAGATAAGGGTATGGCATAAATTTTGAAATTAAGTAACCTTTTCTCAATTATTTTTACAGTGGAAGAGGATGCTGGATTAATCATGATTCCTGTGGTGAGAAAGCATGGAACTTATGGCAGTGTCACAGCTGATTTTCTTTCTCGAAGTATTTCTGCACTTCCTGATGGCGTTGACTATATTATCCATAATGATTCTGTAATTTTTTATCATGGACAGAACGTGTCTTTTATTTATATCTCTATTATAAATGATGAAGAAAGGTAAATAAATTTTCATACATTTATTCACCAGTTTACTTCTGATAAATCCCTTTTTAGCATGAGCAATATGTCTGTGTGTAGAGCTGTGTGCAAGCCGAATTGAAAACCAAATTTCTTCGGTGATAAAAAGTCACCTAAGTTCAAAGGGGAAAAAAAGAAGCTGATGTAGTGTCATGGTTTCTGTCAAATATTATGGAAATCAAATACGGTTTTTAACTAGATTATTAGAAATTTTGGGTGTATTCAGTACTGCTGTGAAGAATAATAGAAACTAGAACATTGTGGGTTTTTTCAGGTATCACTGTTTTATATAAATAGGAGGAACCTACATTATGCCTACAGAGATGATTTCTGTATTCCTTTAAACAGAAGCAGTGGGTGCATGATTTTATTACTGAGTCCAGTTTTAATTGTTTATTTTTTCACATGAATGTCTCAGAATATCTTTTTCTTTTTCTGTGTAGTGAATTTGCAGAGCAATTTGAAATCCAGCTGACAGGAGCCACTGGTGGGGCAGTCCTGGGGCTTCACCTGGTAAGCCAGGTCACCATTGCGAAAAGTGACTCCCCCCAGGGCATGGTCCGATTTCTCAACCAAAGCCGAATTAATCTTCCCAACCCTGATGCACCCATAACAGTGTCCCTGCTGCTGGAAAGGACTGGAAAGTTGTTGGGGGAGACTCAGGTGGGCCCTGGCTGTCAAAGACTGAATGTTTTACGGTCAGAAAGCTCCTGCATTTTCCTACAAGAGCTTCTTTGGTGATTGATTTCTAATAGGATAATTACAGCTTTTTATTAAACATGAATTGCGTATCATTGCAGTATTACAAAATGTCGTTATCCTTCTAAATTCCTCTTTCTTCTGCTTTTTTTTATTATGGTCTTGTTTACATTGTTCTGAACTAGCTCTTAATCCCATCAAAAATATGGCTAACTACATGCGCTACCGCTAATTTGATTTAATTCAAAAAATGGCTTAGTATGCATTTTCTAGATTATGTTTTTACTTTATACAGGCCACTGACAAAGTGAAAGTATAAATATGAGGCAAGGCAGGCCTTTCACAGTGTGGGCAAATGACTGGAAAATATGCATTAAAAGCCATGAGCTCCTCCCCTTCCCATAAAAAAATTGCATTGGTCTTCTCTGACTTTTTCCAAAAGTCATTGGAGAAAATTGTAAAACAAATTATCAAAATAATAATTGCAAAGGGCTGAATATGACCTCCTCAAAAGGAGTCTAATTTGTGGGAAATTTTGGAAGTGTTATAGCTTTTAATCAGGCTGAAGAAATATTAATTATAACTTGAAGGATTAAAAACTTTTACAGCAGAAAATATTTGTAATTTTCAGTCTTGATATCACACTTCATAAGGAATGGTTTTGGAGTACTCGTGTGAGAAGTTCTGCAAAACCAATCACAAAAGGGAGAGAAATTGAAACTGGCCTGTGTGGTTTCTGTTACATGCTAAAGAAATCTTAATTTCTTTTCTATTACTAATATCGGGAATTTAATAAACTGACCTTGTAACTAAATAACACTTCAAAATTTCTGTAAATTTTAGTGTTTATTTTTCCAAAGGCTTCTATATTTTGACCCATAGAATTAATTTGACTATTTTCCTTTCTGTATTAACATCAAAGATTTAAACACAGCTGATTGGCTGATGTAAGTACTTGTGGTATTCTGACATTTCTCTCCTTGGGATGCTATTATATCACCCTGATACTGGATCTGAAACTGATGTCTTCCACAGATTAATTGGGACATTTTGGGACCCAATTCAGAAGAGGTTCTGTCTCCCCTGAATAGTGACATTGGTGACCCTGTGAATGGATCATTTTATTTTGAAGAAGGAGAGGGAGGTCTGAGAACTATTAATCTGCAAATATATCCTCATGAAGAAATGGAAGTTCAGGAGACCTTCATTATTAGACTGAGCCTTATGAAAGGTGAAACAGAAATAGATTCTAAGGCAAACAGCATTACACTAATAGTAAGTCATTATTGCTCTTCCTTCTTCAGAGATTTCTTTTGATATTTTTATTTATCTTGCAAAGCATTTAAAAATTAATCACAGGGATTACATAGTTTGTCATTTGGCTTTTTATGTCCTTTGTACTAATGTGGTGTTTTGCTACATATTCACTTCTGAAAGAAAGGGCAAAGGATCTGTCTATCAGTACAAATTGGTATAAAAGCCCTGACCTGATCTCTTATTTGTGGTTTAATGTGGTTCTCTTTGAAGAGACTGTGGATTGGGCCCTCATTTCTGCATGTCAGTTTGTCTGTTATCGCTCTTGACATCTTATTCAGATGAAAGAAGAAAATCTGACTTTTCACAGTGCAAGAGAAATACAAAAATTTGTGAGAGAAGGCAGAGAGAGTTGTCCAAAACAAATTTCTGCTTTAGGGATACTGCAACTAAGGAAATATTTATAAGGTTGCTTTGAGAAGCCCTGGGAAAAAAAGTCTTTCCTAGAAATTGCATTTTTATTTTAATATCTGATCTGTAAGGGAATTAGCTCCTATTTCCACAAAACCCTCAGTAAGTTAGGTCACCCCAAATTCTTGTTACAGCTAGTGATTCACACAGATGGATATGGATAAGCTCTCTGGAGGGCTGAGTTTACAAAATGGTACTGTTAGAAGAGGTTCTGTACACTAGCTCAAGGTGCCTGAGCATTTCCTGCTTTAATATCAAAATATTGAGATATAGGATTTGAAATAAAACTCTGTTCTTTTCTTCCTTGGACAGAAAGACTGAAAACTGAAAAGGGGACATTCAAAACTTTGTCTGCTGTCTCTTAGAACTAACAGATATGTGCTCTTGTATCGTCTGGGAATGCAAATCTGAACAGTTGGAAGAAGAAAACAACTCACACTACATTTCTAATTTTTGCATGCTTGTTTACTTATTTGCAGATAGAGAAGTTTGGTGAGCCCAATGGAATTGTGCAGTTTGCTCCTGAATCATTAATTGAGAGTAACTATACAGAACCCACAGGAGATGAAGGACCACAAAGTATTACACTGTTTGTCAGACGAATTCTAGGCACTCTGGGAGACATAACGGTATTCTCACTCTTTTCCTAATAAACAGTATTATCTGAAATCATCCTCAGTATCAGTGTATGGAAAAATTTCTATTGCTTGTTTCTCAAATTAATTTTAGAAACGTTGCCTGTTAGAGTGAATTTAGTAAGGGCTTTGCTTTTGATTGCAGAACAGAAGAGACCATACTTTCATAGTGAGCTTTCTTTGAGATCATCACAATTTATTTTTTTTAGGCCAAAATCAGACTGTTTTGAACCATCACCCACATTGTTTTTTACCTAAAGTTGTTTAGAAGTCAGTGTTTTAACAGAAACTCATTTAATTGAAAAATAAATTAATCAATGAATAGATGCATCTGCTGTGTTTAATAAGAGTTCTTCATCCCTTTCTGATGGGAGGAATCTTGGAAACAGGAAAAACAGCAAGGGTATTTCAGTGTAAAAACAGAATTATTTTTTTTTAAATGTTCAGAGATTCCGTGTAGTTTTATATAAATCTTCTGAAGGTAGATAAAGGAAATCTTCATAGTACTGTTAGTGGAATATCACACCCTCAGTAAGATAATCTTTTTGCCTCTTTTTATACCTAAACCAATTTTTATTTTACCCATTTAATAGCAGTCAGTTCTATATCCTGTCTATGCTGAACCCTGAATATGCAACTTTCTGACTTTGCAGGTAATTTTACTTCCTTTTGTTTTGTGCATTTTCTATACTCATTTCAGGTTTACTGGGATATACACAGTGAATCTGATATCATGGGTGACTTTCTTAAGACAGAGGGCTCTGTTGTCATTGCTGACCAGCAGAGTACAGCTGAGATAATTATCTACCTGTTACCTGATGATATTCCTGAACTGGATGAGAACTATGTGGTGCAACTGATTTCAGTGGAAGGTGGAGCAGATATAGACCCCGAAAAAAGAATTTCAAAGTTCACAGTGTTTGCCAATGATGATCCTTATGGAGTGTTTGCCCTGTACTCTGATCAGCAGTCAGTATTGGTAGAGAAGAACCTGGATCGGTATGTTCAGATTAATGTAACTCGGCATGCTGGCGCATTTGGAGAAGTGATGGTTGAGTACCATGTCCTGTCGCATCATGAAGAAACACTAATTGAACCTGAGAATGAGGTGGGATTCCTCATAATAGAAGATGGTGCCAGCTTTGGAGTTAAAAGAGTGCCAATAAGCAACCAGGTGTGTTTTAGCAACTTAGTTATGTAGTGTTTTCATCATAATAAAATGTAGTGTTTTCATCATAATAAAAATAAGATAATAAACTCTCACTAATATCCACTGTGAAGAAGCAGAAAAGATAGTTTGTGTATATACTTCCTATTTATTGAGTAGAACTGGGTTCAAATAACACATTCTCTGATAATTGCAAAATCACTGCTATATATGTGTCCAAGTACTTTGTGTTTCCTTACATCTTGCTTTGTGTTACTGTCAGTTCAATATTTTATTATTTACGTGTATGCAGATACTTTCTCAAGTTTCTCTTTTGGGCTGTAAATGGTGATCTGTCATTACTGACCCACAGAGCAGCAGATAAATGTACCTGCAGTTCTCTCTGTTTCCCAGTTGTTTGTTATTATTATTAGAGTCTTAGATCTACACTTACATATTCTTACATCCATCTTACTTATTTTTAATCCTAAGGACAAGCTAAGGCCTACTGTGTTAGATACAATTTATTAAAATGACAATTTGCTCTACAAACTCAGACTTCAGAAAACTGCTGACGGATTACCTTCACCATATTGATGGTTTCATTGTATTTCTTTTAGAAACAGAATCAACAGAATATTTGTCTTGAATACGCTGCTATTTGTATGCAAATAGAACAAAATCTGCAGATTGTTCTGTTAATTATTTGACCTGGTGGCTGACATGTTTGTAGTGGAATTACACTTCTACCTTTTTAATTAAATTCTCTCTCTCAAAGGCATTTGTTTTTCTGGGCTTGAATTTTACTCTGGAACTGACTAATGTAAGCCTGGTTAGGGAAAGTGCCAAGGATGTGCCTAAAATATTAGGAAAAGCAAAGTCTGCTGTGCTGCTTATTCCTGAGGAAGCTGCCAATTCACAGGTCAGTAGTCTGTTTGCAGTGCAATGTTTCTACCACAGAAGAAAGGTATACCTTGTTACAAAAGAGAGGTGCTACAATAATTCAGTTGGTTCTATGAAGTTTTCATCATGGCAACCAATATAATGACAAGATTTTTCCAGCTAGTACTTGTACTGTGTGTTACTCTTTCCCCTGATACAAATTCTTATAGAAATGCTTTAATAGAGTTGGAAAAGGTGTCTTCATCTATAGAACATAAATAGTTTGAATAATATGGCTAATTTATAGTTTTATTTATATGAAAGGGAAGTTCTGAGACTGAAAGGAAAATAACTACATCTGGACAATGTCATTTCTTTAAGAAGAGCAGCCCCAAAGTAGATAACAGCACGTATGCAGTATTAAATGCAAAATGAGATGGAGATTATGCTGGGTTTTAGTGCAGATATCTCTAAATTTGCCAAATCAGTGAATGATAAATTTTCCATTTCTCTACTCTGTATGAGAGTGAGAAAAGATAATTTGTCTATTCTGATATGGTATATGTGCTACTGTTCGCTTTTTATATGTCAGGCAAAGGCAATAGCATGCTGAGTTTTTAACTCATGAGTTTTATTGAAGTTTTTATTTAATGGTTTTAATTATCTTGAAGCAATTTTCTGACTTTTAGTTTACAATGGAACTTAATTCAAATACTCTTTCTGTAAACACTGATTACAGAAGGACTGTTATATACTGTATGCTACCATTTATCATTGCTTTTATAATGTGCAAATTGTCTATTCAGTCCTATTTGCTGCTCAGAGAAAAAGAAAAGTAGATCACAGTACTAAGAATAATTTTTTGAACAATAACATGTGGCAACAACTTACTTTTCACTGGACACACAATTAATAACTTACTTTAAGCCTCTATCTATCTAGCATTGAGGGAAGCTTGATTTGATTTTCTTCTAAACAACAGGCACAAAATGCTGTATTCACTGTTTTCAATACTGAAATGTCAGTCTTACTTGTTCCTTTTCCCTGCAATCTAATTCTCAGAAATCTAAAATTTAAATGTACTATTAAAGAGCATGATGGAATAATATATATGCATATATACACATGTGTAGATGTATGTAGATACATATAACTTTATGAATACATCCTTAATGTAAAATGCCCATTTTACAAAATATAGTATGCTTTCACATAGTTAAGACACATTTTTATTCAATTTTATGACAAGGTCAACTATGTTTCCACAGGTTGGCTTTGAATCTGTGATATTACGACTTACAAACATTGCATCAGGGACAGGCCATGCCATCATAAGCAGAAAGGGAGTTTATGGCTCTGTAATTGTTAGCTGGATTTCAGGATACCCACCAGACCTAGTCACTGACTCTGCTCAGACAGGCAATATTACTCCTCCATTTGGTGAGTACCTGTCACAATAAACTATGTACAGCTACAAGTACAACAGCTATGACAGTTGCATAAGTGATGATACCACCTTTTAGTTATTTGTACCTCTATACCTGCTTCCTTTATTAATGAAGAGTCATTAGAATGAAATTGTGTGATCCAGTTTTTATCTGTAAGTAATGTATTTCTTTTATGAGCAATAAATGAGCTAATCTTCATAGATACAATGCTATGTCCCTGAAGGACAGCTTTATATAGGAAAGACCCTTTTATTGTGAAGATTTCTTCACCCTCAATGGAGTGGAATTGTGACTAAAGTCCCTAACTCTGTACATTCTCAGACAAAAAGAGAATTCCAGTTTAGTGAGTTGGTTAGAGCATGGTGCTAATAAGACTGAGTTTGATCCCCATATGGGCCATGCACTTAAGAGTTGGACTTGATCATCCCTTCCAACTCAGAATATTCTGTAATTCTTCTCTTTTCAGGTACTGTTATGTTTTCCTCCAGGGAGGAAAGTAAAGTGATTTCATTTCAAGCTACTCCAAGCCTAAATAAATGTGAGTCATTTGCCATCACTTTAACAGCAGTGCACAGCAATGTGTCTGGTGGGGCTCGCCTGAGGTAAGGATGTTACTTACACTTTTAAGTTGCAGGGATGCTGTAAGAATTATGACCTGTGTAGAGGCATACACCTCATACAAATCCCTATTAAATTATAGGTAGCTAGCAAATTTTAGTGCTTTCTTTGACAAATTTGTATGTCTTGTCTCAGGTGGAAACAAGTGTCAGTACTGCAGATCTGACCTGACCGGAACTGAGGCTTTCCTTCAATTCCAGTCTGTTTCCTGTCGTTGGGATCCAAGGTGCCTAGAATGTTCCTAGAATGATCCAGACAGTTAGGAAAATGAAGAGCCAAGATCAAGAGTTTTAACCAGGAAGCTGAAGAATGAAATAAAGTTGGACAATTTTCAGTGTCCTAAAACTCCATATTTAGAAGATCTTAGATAACAAACATTATTTAAAATAAATAAAATGAAACAAAAAATGCTGTAGAAATGCCTAACTTATATAAACGCCCTTTTTATTCTTAAAAACAAAAATGTTAATTTCAATGTAATTTTTCGTCTCAGTTAAGCTGTTATCTATTCTTCAAACTATTTTCATTCTTCCTTACTAATTGATAGCTAAAACTGGTATGAAAAGAATGAACATAGAGTGACACTGTGGAAGAAGAAGCCTATGGATTTCATCATATTTGACTTACATTGGCAAATCTGAGGGAAGCAAGGAGTGATCCAGATGGCTACATTCCTCAAACTGACCACTTCTCTTAGGCTTGTCCACCCTATGGACTGGTGTTCTCAGAGCTCTCGTTCACTGTGCGAGTCAAATACCTTGAGTGTACAAGAATGACCTTTCCTAGAAAACTTAAGACTACATCCCACAGAAAATAAAGCTGACAATTACTTTGAAGATTTTTTGGCTTCCTTAGTGGTAGAGGGGTCTTGTTTGTTAGCCAAAACCACTCATTGTAATTGTAGTGTAATTTGGTAGCCTCTGGCACTGAATAATGGCTCCGTTTTAGAGATAAATGTACGACCCAAGATTTAACAGAGTCTTAGTCTAATATTTTCTGATAAGAAGGGAATATATTTAATATGAACAAAGTACAGCTAAAATTGATGTTGATAACAAGGCTCAGATCAGGAAAAAAGTATGATGAGTAGTGTTGTGAGGGGGCAGTTAGTGTTTCAAAGCCCCACTGTATATTTTAAAATAACTTTCTGTCCTTCTCTAGCTTCTTGGCTAAAACTGGAGATCTGCTAGCATCTGTCTACTTCACAGTTTTCCCTTGGTACAGGAATTTTGTTCAGTGTATAAAACCAGTATTACTTGTACTGGCTGTATTGTGTTTCTGCGTTGTGTCCACAACAGGAACACATACTTTCCTTTGCCTCTCCATTTGCCAGGAAGACAATATTTTATATATAATTTACTCAGTATCCTGTGCTGACTTAGGATGTTAAGTCCATGGAGGGCTTTTCAATTCAATCACTTCAAAAGCATTTTTCAGGGACCCTCTTTATGTCTTGCTTTGTATGGTTGCCCTTTCTTTGCTGTACCGTTACATGGTAATCTACTTTCTAATCCACTTTCTTACAGCCATCATTGATTTGCTCACTGAAAATTATTCTACTTGATTGTTTTTCTTTTCATTATTCATATTTCCTCTCTCACCTTTAATATCTTTTCTGTTTCAGGTCAGGATTTACGATAGCTGAAATTGAGCCAATGGGGATCTTCCAGTTTGATCTTAACTCAAGATCTGTTTCAGTTGAAGAAGATGTACAGTCAGTCATGCTACGTGTCCAAAGATTGTTTGGTTTTCGAAGTAATCTCACTAAATTGACATATGAGACCATTCCGGGAAGTGCCAAACCACAAGAGGATTTTATACCAATCTACAGTGGAGAGCTTATGTTTTTACATTTTCAGACAAGCGCTGTGATAGAAATATCAATAATTGATGACACTGTGTCTGAAATACAGGAATTTTTTTTTGTAAATTTGACGTCTGTGGAAATTCTGGATGTTCAACCTGTGAGCCTTGACTGGAGTCCACGTTTAAATCCAGCTTTTAGTGTTGCAACGGTTAATATCCTGGCTAATGATATTCTTCATGGAATACTAAGTTTGGGGCCAGAATTTATTTATGTTGAAGAAGATGCAAACAACAATGTCTCCAACACAGCAGTACTTCAAATCAGAAGGACCAAGGAATTTACTGGTGATATTAAAATAACTGTTAAAACCTTTGGGGGAGTGAGTGCACAAAGTGGTGTAGATTTATATCCTTTTGGAAATGTTCATGGAAACTTAAACTTCACATGGGCAATGGAAGGAGAAGATTTTGAAGAACAGACAGTCTCTCTGACTTTGCTGGATGGAGAAAGAGAAAGCATGGTATCCATAAAAATTTTTGATGATGATGAGCCTGAAGGACAGGAATTATTTTATGTTTTCCTCTCAAATCCTGAATATGGGGCTCAGATCGTGGAAGGGAAGGATGAACATGGATTTGCTGCTTTTTCAACAGTAATTATTGCAGGTAAAATCATTTCCCCCAGAAAATGAGTAAACATATTTGAATTAAATAACAGTAAATTATTCTGGTGGCAATTTTGATGTAAAGATGGAATACTATGTGGTAATAAGCAGGGTACTCTATTCCCAAATCTTAGGTTTTCCAGATCAGAGGAAGCATCTAATCCACTAAACCAACTATGCCTCCCTTAGCAATGTAGCTCAGAATACATTTATAAATGCTGCTTATCTCTGTTCTTTTCCTATTTTATTTTGTGATAGGAGACAGCTGAGTAGAAAGTGTTTGCCTTGCAGATGTAGAAGCATTTGCAGGCTCATTTTTCTTTGCCATTTTCCTCGTGCCAACCCTTCCCTTGTTATCTGAAGTTCCCATCTCAAAAGATCCATGGCTTCCAAATTCAAAGAACAATTGGGATACTTTATGATACAGATCTGTGGCTGTAGATAAATACCATAGGTTAAATGTTTGTGCATGCACATAACCAGACACACAGTTTCTGTTTATTTTATATATATTGACATTTAGTAAGCACTGGCGTGGAACTAAATAGCCCTTTCAATTGCAGAGTAAAGCCATCACTACCTGCAAGGAGAAATCCTTTAGGAGCAAGATTTAATGAGACAATGTAAAGATACTAGTTTCCTCTCATTAACACTTTGTTTTTAATTCCACTTATGTTTTGCTGAAGTTATTTATGTTTTCCCCTGAGAAAAGGTGCAGTGTTTTACAGCTCCCTAGTTCCACACACTGAATTAAAAATGCAAGAGAAAAACTGATGTAACAATCTGGGAAAATTAATGGGTTCAACAACATTATGGGTAGGATGAATAAGAAAGCTTGAATTTTGTCTTTGGGAGCCCATCTTTATCCCATTTTCTACTATTTCAGTGCTGTCCCTCTAGGCATACATTGGGGTCCACTTCTGTTCAGAAAGAATGTTATAAGGGTTATTATAAATACAAAATAATATGACTGAAGTTCTGTCTTATAAGGGCATTATAAGCAAGGCTTTTGACACTGTTCTGGACTACTGTAACAGCTAGTCTCTTGAAACTAAGGGACAAAGTATTCAATCAGTTTGTTGAATGTTGCTGAAAATACAAGCTTATCTGCAAAAATCATGCCAGGACTCTCATAAGGAATTTACTTTCAAAAACACTTTATTCTACTGATTAAAATAAAATTTGGATATGCCAACATTTGAAGTTCTAAATAATTATGGAGTGTAAATTAATAATAGAAATATTAAGAGAAATTTTCTTGAGGTGTCCTCAAATATTACTTCAAATAGTACTTTTCAGCATGCTTTTGATACCTAATTTTTTGGGAGTTTTAGCAGTTATCATATTTAAATTATAATTTACTCTCAGCTTAACTGTGTTGCTTATTACTTGTGTGAACTGTTTCCTACATAGGAAGTGACCTCCAGAATGGTATTTTGGGATTCATTCCAGAAGTACAAAGTGGTTTGGTACTTGATGAAGACTCAGAAAACAGAGAGGTGCTGCTGACTGTCGCACGGCAACCAAACAGGTGCAGGCAACAGCTGATTCCAATGCTCTCTCACACCCTATAATGGGCTGTGTTGAATCACAGAAGCTGCTGTTAGTGGAAGAGGTTTTCATCACAGAGTTTTAAAATAAGTCTTTGCCTTTGTGAATGTAATTAGGTCTGTCACAGGGTTGGTATACAGCAGAACAGGAAAAAAAAACAAATGCTTTCCAACTTATACTGTAAGGCAGCAAGTGTGAAGGTTTTGCTTAAGGTGAAATATTTGCACTGCTAAAAGTGTAACTCTAATTCTCATCTCCCTGTGTAATAGAAGTATCTCTGAATACTAAAAGGAGGAATTAAGAAATTACATGCGAGTATGCTTAATTCTTCACTCACAGAGATACTATGAGATTTCTTTCTATACGCAGTACGCTTATGTGTACTTTAAACAAATATGCTCAGGTACTCTAAGTTCCTTAGAGTTATAGGAAAAATGAATTCTGCCTGGCTTTCTAGGCAAATGGTTATTATAGTATTAATGAAAGTACTCGGGAACATCCCTATCTTCCAAGCACCAGTTTCTTATTCAGATAATCACATGTTCTCTGAAACAAAAATTGAGGAGAATCTGAGTGCCCATAATTGCTTTGTTTTATCCCATCCCTCTGTTACTTTTTTAATAATCTGAATAGATTTTAGAGGGAGGAATTTAAATACAAAAGACCTATTTTTTTATTGTGAAGCAGTTTATTGCTTAATGATAAATTTTGAACAGTAACAGAAAATGTATATTACCTCTGTGGTTTATGTTTCTTAAAGTAGTGCTATCCTTCAGTATGTGTATACCCCTCTGTTTTGCTTATAGAGCTTTTGAAGATGTGGAGGTCTTCTGGCGTGTGACCTTTAATAAAACAGTTGTTGTCCTTCTGAAGGATGGCATGAACTTGGAGAATGAACTTGTATCTGTGCTGGGAGCCACGACCTGCATGGCAGGTCAGACAATGTGCAACATCTCCATTGAAATAAAGCCTGATGAGGTAAGCAAGTATTACTTACTTATGTACATCAGTATGACATTGAATTGCAATTTATCAAGATGAAAAAACTCCTCTGATCCAGAAAAACTGATGTTTAGTTTGAAGATAATAACTTGACATCTGCTTAGTTTCTCTGCAACATGTTTATTTGTAGGCTTGTACTGCCTCCATTGTGACTGGTAAAAATTTGGGAAGGAGATGACTATTTAGTTTAAAGAGTAAATTACAGATCTCAGATTTTCATGGAACAATAAGAAAAAACGAATGGAGCTGTTTCAGTGAAATACTTATTCATATACTGAACTCTTATTCTTCACACAGTAAGTTTTTCATCTATCAAAGCACTTCTTAGGGTGGTTTATGGAAAGCATATTCTGTAAGTAATATCTCATTTCATAAAAGAACTTTAATTCCAACTTGTGTGTAATTTTAAATTCCTAAATCTAGCACAGTGATCTGTAAAAAATCTACTCATAAAACTGCATAAGAATCTCTGAGCGTCTAAAATTCTGTTGCTGTGCACATCCAGCTTGTGAATAGTGAAGTTCAATATAGGAGCCATCATCCACTAAATGACATTTGTCAGTCGAGTATGCCTAAGCATAAGTGCCTGTGAGTCTCAGCTGGCACTCTCAAATACAGACATGATTGAATTAAACACAAACCACAGCATTCAGTCTTTTTATTGAAAAGAGAAGGGAAAAAAAAATTTGGCATGAATAACTAGGGGTTAGAGTAATCCGTTAGGAAAGAAAGGATTAATGTTTGATTAATGTTTCTTTCAAAGTTGGGAAATTTTAATCTTTCTAAGAAATTATCTCAGCAGCCAGGCTGGTGTCAAAGCTGAGGTCTAGGCAGTGGAAAAGGACTGAATAAGAAAGTTTCCATGGTTTTTTCTGACTTCATTCTAGAGAATAATGCAGGATGTTGGTTTTGGTAATTAGGGATTTTGTACTAGGAAGTAGGATGCATTCTCTTAGTTCAGTAAGAGACCCATTTTCCTTCTTCATCTTCAGATGTTATCTTTACAATACAGAGCCAATGAATAAGCTATATTGGTGTGTGGGGCACAGGCTGCCTTGCTAACTAAAATGGGATTTTGAACCTGTTTAGTCCAAAGGAGTGATATCACTATTTAATGACAGCAGTGCAAAAGCCACAGAGACTTGAAGTTGTGCCACATGAAGCAAAAGCCTGTACCATTCTAGCAAGTGGTAATGGAAGGCTAAAGCTTCCCAAGCATTCCAGTGAAATTGTGCTTGTCATCAGTCAAGGTCATTTAATTTAGAGTAATATTTAACAATTTAAATGAAAATATATGCTATTTATCCCTCCAAATATTTCCTAATACTTCTTCCAGTTCTGCTTTCATAAGAGAGTTTATAAAATAGTAGTCAATACATGACAAAATGATGAAGTAATAAATACATTAAATGAGTATTTTACATTTTTGTATGACACATTCCGGCTTTTGTAACTTTTTACTTAGTCTTCTGTGCTGACTTCATTAGCTAAAATCCTAGAATTAAAGTAGGATTTCCAAAAATCCAGTGCTGAAACAAAAAGATATGTTTAGTAGTAAAAAAAAGTCTTCAATGATCATAATTTTTTGTAATGCTATTTTCTTGTAAAGAACTACTCTCTTTTTTTTTTTTAAGTTTGCAACTTGACAAGTGCATCCAATAGGTACAAATAGCATCTTTCCAATAATTTCTGGAATCTTAATAATAATCTTTTTAGATGTTACATTTGTGTTGTAGGTACAAAATCAAAGATGAGGCAATACATGATATTGCAAACTTAATACTGCTACTTTATTTTCAAAAATTCCCTAGCCTGTATTCTCAAAATGACAGATTCCTCTGTATATGAAACCTCACATAAGTTTATCAAATAGTATACTCTGAGCTCTGGGATTTTCAATCAATTCAGTTAAGTGTACAAATCTGCTGAGATTTTCTTGTAAAAATGTGCATAAATAAGTTAGTGTTTAAATACTAAGGTTGTATGTAAAATGTCAGAACTTGAACTGACTTCAACACTTGAATACAATCAAGTTAATTAACTGCAGTTTCAAAACTGCATACTTACTTCTGTGCAGTTTTTCCACAGGTGAGTAGATGTGTACATGCCTGTTTGTGAGGTAAAAAGAAAATGGAGGAGCAAATTTTTCACAAAATGTACATCTATGTAAATCCATAATCTGAAACCTGGAGCTCTTGAAGAGTTTACTGTCATGCACAGCAAATTTACAGGCACAAAACCTGTGCTATATAAATAGCTATTTCAATGCAATAAGTTCCATGTGAAAATCTGGAATTTAAGTATTGTAACTGAAAGAGTGGTGCCTGTTGGAATATTGCTTTTAGGATATAATTCATTGTACTTATTGCACACAAGGATGCTTGTGGTAAGGGTTAGTACAAGTAATCCATTGTGCATGCAAAATAATATATCCATTTTTTTAAGCTGAAAATTAGTAGGTCTTATGTTGATATGAAAATCATTCCTCATTTACAGGTACATGAACTTGAAACTTATATTTTTGTTGAGCTGTATGCTGTAAGCACAGGAGCTGCATTGAACAGCAGTGCCAGATTTGCTTTTATAACAGTCCTGGAAAGTGATTCTCCTCATGGGTTGGTGTATTTTGCTGTGGGATCTCGTTTTGCTGTGGCTTATAAGAAGACAGCTTTAATCAGCCTGCAAGTTCTTAGAGATTCTAGTACATCTGTAGCCACAACAGTTAGCTACAGCATGCAGGTAAGACTTATTATTTAACTTATTTTTATAATTTTTTCTGAACTTTAGGAAAGCAGACTTCCAGCTCTTCAGGGAGAGAGTCAGTGGGATCCCCTGGGAGACTGCCCTTGGGGTCAAGGGAGTGGAACAGAGCTGTCAGATCTTTTAGGAAGTCTTCCATAGAGCACAAGAGTTAGTAATCTCCGAGAGCAGGAAATCAGGCAATGAAGGCAAGACACTGGAATGGCTAATGCTGGTCAAATTAAAGAAAAGAAGCAAAGGCACAGACAGTTGAAGCAAGGATAGGTGACCTGGGAAGAGTATAGAGGTGAACTTCGGTTGTGTAGGTATGGGGTAAGGAAGTCCAAGGCAAAGGTGGAACTGAACCTGGCAAAGAACACAAAGAAAAACAGGAAGGGCTTCTACAGCTATGTTAACCTGAAAAGGAAGGTCAAAGAAGGTGTTATCCACCCTTACGGTGACCTGGGAAGAGTATAGAGGTGAACTTCGGTTGTGTAGGTATGGGGTAAGGAAGTCCAAGGCAAAGGTGGAACTGAACCTGGCAAAGAACACAAAGAAAAACAGGAAGGGCTTCTACAGCTATGTTAACCTGAAAAGGAAGGTCAAAGAAGGTGTTATCCACCCTTACAAACAATGATGGAAAACTGGTAACAACAGACAAGGAGAATCTGAGGTACTCAACAACATTTTTGCCTCAGTCTTCACTGACAACCTCTCTTCCCAAACCTCTTGAATGGATGGACAGCACGGTTGGAACTTGGGGAGCAAAATCCCTCCCACTGTAAGAGAAGATAAGGTTGGTGACCACCTGAGGAAACTGAATGTACGTAAGTTATAAGCTGCAATCACCAACCATATGAAGTTCAACAAGGAAAAGTGCTGGATTCTGCTCCTGGGATGGGGCAACCCTGGATGTATGGACAGACTGGGGAATGAGCTGGAAAGAAGCTCTATGGAAAGGGACCTAGGGGTCTTGATTGAGGGCAGGTGGAATATGAGTCAGCAGTGCCCTGGCAGCCGGGAGGGCCAACTGTGTCCTGGGGGGCATCAGGCAAAGCATCGGCAGCTGTGAGAGGGAGGGGGTTATCTCACTCTGTTCTGCACTGGTGCACCTTGAATATTGTGGCAGTTTTGGGCATCACAATATAAGAAAAATATTAAGCCATTAGAGAGTGTCCAAAGGAGGGCTACCATCGAGTGCACCCTCAGCAGATTTGCAGATGACACCAAGCTGAGTGGTGCTGTTGACACACTTGAAGGATGGGATGCCATCCAGAGGGACCTGGACAAGCTCAAGAAGTGGGCCTATGGCAATCTCATGAGATTTAACAGACCAAGAAAGAGAGAGATGCTAAGTACTACTGACAATATATGTAATTCTTTCCCTAGGTTTGATAGACTGCTAATTCAGGGGATAATTCACTTAATGTAATATTTGCATTCTGAAAAAGGAATTTTTTTTTTACACATATAATGTTTACCACTTGAAAGTATATGTGTTCTACAGCAGCTGGTTTTGAACAAGTACATCTAGCATAACGTTACTAAAACTCTTTTGGTTTGTTTTAAGGAGCTGCAAAAACCTGAACCTGTTGGTCGGACCTTCATATCTCCAGCTGTGGCAGGACAAGATTTTGCCAAATCTGAAGGTTCATTGACTTTTGAACATGGACAGAGAAATACATTCCTGGATGTGATCCTGACTCCAAAGACAGGATCTTTAAACCCATTTCCTAAACGTTTCCAGGTTGTACTTTCTAATCCCACAGGCGGTGTCAGGGTAGATGACGTATATGGTATTTCTAACATCACCATTGTCTCAGATTTGGACTCCTTACCAGTTTGGGGGCTGATTGATCAACTGCATCAGCCTCTTGATGACATCATTTTACATAGAGTCCTTCAGAATCTAAATGTCAAAGTGGCCACAGAAACTACAGAAGAGCAGCTTACTGCTGTCGTGCATATAATAGATAAGGTAAACACTTCTTGCTTTTTCTTAAATGACCAATGACTTTAATAAGAGTATAATAACATGTTGGATAAAATCAGGGCAGATCACATCCATATCAGTGACTCAGGGGCACAGATTGCAAAAGTAAACGTAGAAATTGTGAAGTCCCACAATCAAGGAAAGAGTTAATCTGCTGCTAGTTGGGATGGTGGCAAGAAATGAGAAATCAAATAGGTTAGTAAGAGCAACTAGTGTTAGGTTTGCATATATATCTATAGCTCTAAATTTTCTACTGTGCAAAATTTCCCTTTGGTGCCACAGTTTCATACAGCTTATTATGTTTTCTTGACTTCCAGGCCACATCTTTGTGGCTTTTAGCCCAGCACAAGCCCTGCTTGTATCTTTACAGGTGACTGCAGTCAATACACCAGCAAATGCTACCAGGGCTGGATGGAATCTGCTGTACTCATAACTAGGCACCAGTCTTTTTTCCTGCAGGAGCTTTGGGAATTGAGTTGTCAGGGTAGCTGAGCATTTAAGCATTGCACTAAGTTATGTGAAAATTATGGACTAGTTTTTGGCTTTCTGGCTCTTCTGGACTGGTGGTAAATCCACAGGATCTGGAAAATGTCTAAATATCTAGACACATAGTACTATAACAATATTCATTCATTTGTGATTGTTGCCACAAAGAAAACAGAGAGAATAATGTAAAAAATTCTTAGGACTCAAAATTTTTGATTTGTCAAAGAATGAAAAATGACACATCCTTTCTTTAATAATCAAATTCGTAATAAGCATATCTTTAGGTAGTTTTGACAGACCGTGTCTCATGTCTTGGCAGCAGAGATCAGGAGGTGGGAAAAATACTCTGAACTTTCAGAATGAGCTTTGGAATAACAACAAAGATATCACTAAACCATTTAACATGAGGAAATGTTACAAACAGACCCCCTTGCACAAAATGTTGTTTGATTTCCTCTCCTCTCATTAGGTTACAGGTGTAAGTGAAGACCAGTTGCTCACTGGTAAAAGCAGAAACCTTTTCTATGAGATACTTTGTGCTCTTGCTAGCCCGAAGCGTGAGGATACACGGGGATACAGCCTGCTTGCTGAGGTGACTGAAAAGTTTGCTTTTTCTCTGTTGACTGGGATAAAGTGTGGATCAGCAGGAGAAAGGTTGGTAAACTTGAATTTTTTTTTAGAAATGTGTGACAACTTACCAATATAGAAAATGTAAATTACATTTTCAGGAAAGGGAATTTTCTACCATCTAATATGTTACCTATATGAAAAAGTGTTGCTCTGTCATAATCTTACAAAGCACTGTTGTGATAGTTCCAGTATTGTGCTTTGTAAGATTGCGTGTCACACAGAACTGATAGATTTGGATGGGATATATGTTGGAACATGAGTTGGGTGATCTGGCATGTATTAATTCACCTTTAGCTCAAATGTTGTTTGGAAAAGCATTCATTATTCTTTCTAAGAAAATAATACTTGGTTGTATGATGGAGAGCGATATTCTAAGCCTTAGATGAGAGTTAGCAACTGAAAATATCTACTGACATTTTGTACTTCATGTGTACTTGGTTTTGCTCACTTAAATATTATTTAAAAATGTTTAAAGCTACTCATAGTTTAAAATTGCTGGATATGTGTGTAAGTGCATAATTCCCTCATGTCAGGCTAATGGGCAGGGGAAGTAGGTGACTGCAGAAAGAGATTATTCTCCTTCATGAGACTGATGGTTTTAACTAGTAGGTTTCTCCCACTGTGAACCTATTAAGCAACTGGTAGTTGAATATGTGTTCAGTGTTCAGAACTTGAGAGTTAACATTCTTTATTTCAAGATTTTTGGCATCATCTCTTGGGAAAAAGAAGTAAAGCTAGATCATCCATTTTAATGCCTCTCTTTCTTTTACACTCATCTCTACATCAAGTTATAAAGATGCGTGTTAAGACAACCTAGTTTACCATGGAGGGGTTTTCATTGCAGATCACAGGGAGCAAATCCTAGAGGGGAAATGGAGAAGCTGAAATACGTAATAATTCAGCCCCCCTTTTTTTTTCACAGAAACTGAAACAGTGTGTCAATTAAACATCATAAAGCCTAAAAATGATGAAAGAATAAATTATTAACAAATCACAATTTTAGAGCGATTATTTGAAAATAAGGAAGCTTGGTTACACTTACCAGCCCTATTGCTTTTTCATTTCAACAGAGGGAAAAATATCCTTGACAGCTGCCCATACATTGCAATAATGGCTCACAACTGGTTTCCTCAGCAAATCAATGGACACAGATTCAATGGAAAAGATGGAGATTCTATTCAAGTACCTGAACATTTACTAGAGGTCTCTATTGTATTATCACCTCCTCAAGAACAGAACTGTGAATCTATACAGTTCACAGAATACAGCAGTCAGCAGTGGTTCCTTACTGGAGATAAAGAACTTGCCCTGAAGAACAAGGTTTGAAGATAATGCAATTTATTTTTTCAAGAAATTATTTTAATCTAGATATTGCTCAAAATATCATAAATTTATTTAAAACAACGTGACTACTTTTGTGGTTTGATTAAAATGAGCACTGTGTTAAATTTTAATATTTATCTTTCCATTGTACATATTGTTTCAGGTTTTTTCTATGAGCTTGAAGGGTCAGAGTTCAAAGCCTTTGAAAGACAACAATGAGGTCATTTATCGCATTTATACTACAGAAGGTCGGATTGTTCCACAAAAGTCCCTGTGTCTCCTCTGGAATCAAGCGGCTGAAAGGTTATTTTGACTAATGTTTAGTTTTCCTATTTCTACCGTGAACCCGTATGTTTGCCTAAGATGTGATAACTCTGATTAAATCGTTTGCGAGTATAAAATTGGTACATTTCCTGTCTTTTTTCCTTAGTTTTTCTGGCCTTTTTACCAGTATATAAAACTTCCCAAGTAATAAAATGAGTAGTTGTTCTAGCTCAGATATTTCTCAGACTTCTCCCCTTTGCTTTTTTCACTGTTGCCGCTGTGTTTAGGTGCTGAGAAATTCTCCAGAGCAGTTCGTTAGGGGTGAGATAAGAGAAGGGTTTATTTTCCAAGGCTAAGATGTTACAGGACGGGCACCCCCCCGGTGCCTGAGAGGTTACATTTTATAATATCAACCATCCAATCCCAGATGTGTCCACTCTATGGCCTTTACTCTGGTCGCCCCGGGTCCATGCCCTTAAAATGAGTCTGGGGTGTATTTTGGGACCCCCCATTCATCCCATCTTCACCATCATCAGAGCACAAAGGGTACATGGTTACCTAATTCTTGACCATATTCTGTGACTTAGGCCCTGATATGCTGTTCTGTCAACTATCTAGGCCTTGCCTTGACAAAAGACTAAACATTCTACTAGATTTGGGGTAAAAGGGTTACGGAATGTATAAACAAGGGTACTAGAGAAAGGGAAAGGAACAAGGAACAGGGGGGGGTTTGCTGCTTTCTAAAATCTATTTCCACTACTTATAAAACTTACAAATATTAGAAAAATAAAAAAGCATTAGGGGCTTAAGGCATCATCACCAAAATACCACTTAGATCATGTAATGATGTGTTAGGTTACAGGGACAGGCCATAAATCCCAGAGTTGCCTCATTGAATTAATATTAATGAATTTGGCGAGAATAATGTTCTGTATCTTGTTGAAATCTGGTTGGTTTAGACACAATTTCATTAAACCAACTGGATGGTATCAATCTGTTGTTGATCAAAACTATTTCTCTTCAGGAGAATGTGCAGCAGAATTTACCTGTATGTGCTCCTTTTGTCTATAAGTGACTTCCATTAGAAGTGGCTTAGAATGTCACCATTAGTATCCTTTTTCAAAATCATTTTAGCAATGCTGGAAGAAAACCCAAAACCAAACATGAAGTTTAGTTTGCAGAAGACAAATAGCAGTGTAAAATGTTTTTCATAACGGAGTAAGATATTGAGCCAGGAGTCAGGCAGATGTAGAAATCTATCGGAAATCTTAAAACTATGGCCACAAGGATTCTGTAGTGGAAAAGAAAATGTTCATTTTAATATATTTATGAAGATTTTTAGTCATAAATGTAAAAAAAGAGGCTATAAACAGTATTTTAATTTTAGGTAAGTGTGCTATTATGAGCATTGCACATGAAAGATTACAGAAAACACCTTTGCAATAGTTTAGAAAACTTGTATTTCAGGGATGCAGCGAAAATTTTCGGGGCTACTTACCATGTGAATTACTCAAGTCCATTTGCAACTATGTGAAACTCTTTTTTGCAGCTGGCTGTCTGACAGTGGGTTCTGCAAAATGATTGATGACACATCAGATTACGTGGAATGTTCCTGTTCTCATATGTCCATTTATGCAGTTTATGCCGAAACAGATAACTTGTCTTCATACAATGAGGCTTTTTTCTCTTCTGGATTCATCTGCATTTCAGGTCAGTTGATTTAAAACAGTTTTCTCATTAATAAAAACTGATAAACAGTAAAACTGATTGATTATTAATATTTTTAGTAACTGATGACAGTCTTCTTTATTTGGTGGAATACTGAAGGAATGTAACTTCATGGTATTTAAGGTGCCATCTTGTCTGGTATTTGCACAGTGACAGATTTTGCCACTGGAAAAAAATGTCAGCAAAGGAATATGTTTCCTTGTGGTGTTTTATTGAACCATACGAAAGAGAAATATGTCATTGATTTGGGGGAAGAAACTTAAAAATCCTAAATTCACCTGTACCTCTAGCAGCAGTACAATCATCCTCTCTGTCCAGTTTCTTTGACTCAGAAGTGATAACCTGGGGTGATAGATTCCATTACACTCTGCTGCCTAACAACTGCCTAACAACATCTCGGGAGAAGCCTGAGAGTTTAACTTATGAGGATCATGACTTTCTTATTAGCAGCCTCAACAGCATTTTCAGAAGTCCCAGAATGTCAGACAAGAAGCAGAGGACTAAGTTCTATAATCTGCTTGGCTTCTGAAGAAGATGGAATTTATACCTCTCATGTTGAAGCAAGTTCAGTATTACATTGCAGGCAATCCCAGATGAAAGTACATTTTTCTTAGAACCATAGAATTACTTAGGTTGGAAATGAACTCTTGTGTTGGTAGACTATTGGAGTAATGGGCTCACTAAGAAAACATGCTAAAGGAACTCTTAATCTAACTTTAGGGCACTTAAATGGGGTTCTGGGTTTGCTCTTTGTGGGGTTTATGACTTCTATACTAGATCATCACTATATGAGTAATAAAAGTACTGCAAGCAGCTAAATCCCCTTTTTATCCCTTCGCAGCAAACTGCCCTACCAGATTGAATGTTTTAAAACCTGAAATGTTTTAAAACCTTGGCCATAAAAAAGAAGACAAATAAAGAGAAGAAAATTGTTTTTTACCTGCTTCACACAAATTGATGTTGAACAATAATTAAAGAAATTTTTAACAGATAAAAATAAGCAGGTTTTAAGATACAATTACTGGCTCACAGGAAAAAAAGTAAATTGAGCCAAAGATGGTGTAGAATGCAAAATGCTACAGAAACGGAACAAAAATCTGACACAAAGTAAGCTAAGAAAAATTTTTGGTTAATTGGTATCAATAAAGACCTACAGATCATTGTTCAGAACTAGTCATTTACTGTAGTCACATGTCATAAGAATGTGTTTTAAATCTTAAAATAGCTTAGTTAAGGGTTTATCTTAAGTATGAGGCAAATGCCTTGCAATGTTTTCAGCTTCTTTAGCTGGTTGAAGGTGTTCGCTTACGTGAAAAAGATTACTAGATTGAAACAAATCTAGTAAGTTAAAAATTGCTTTAGTTTTTAGATCTGTAAGGATATTATTCATTTCTCTTAACATCTCCAGCTAGGTATGAAGAATATAAAAAAAATAGAAAAAAGAAATAATATGTAGATAGATGTATAAATATAACTAAGTAATTCTTGAAAAAAATTAGAAATAATACTTTTGGCAATTATTTATTTCATTCATATCTTAGAAATACTTGTAGCTGAGCGAACAATCAGTCTGAAGAGAGGATAAAAGATTTCCCTTAATTATCCAAATTCCTGCCCTACCTAGGGTGTGGAAGTGCACAATTAACTCTAATGAGATTTAGCAGTGTTTTCCTTGATGAGTTAACTTTCCCAGGATCCTTCTTTCAGGAACTACTTATTGGTAGGTAAGAGGCCTTTCCCATTTTTATTCAGTTCATTTTCACAATTGATCAGTGAAATGAAAAGTGGTATCATTCTTTCTGACTTCTGCTATAACAAATTTCTGTGCTCAACACAGATGGAGGTGGGAGACTGGCATTTGGAAGGTTACAGCTATCTCCTATAGCAGTGATACACAACTGGAGACAATTTTTTATTTATTTTTTTCTAAAAGCATCTTTTTGGATTCAGTAATATGCACGCTGAAGAGTTAGCTTTGCTTTATGTTTAACTAATATGACAACCATCCAAATCATGCAGAAATTACAAACATACACAAAACTTTACAAAAATTGTTTGTTTACATTATGCAATTATTTTAGCTCCCAAGGCTGTGGATAAGTTAAATAAATGTTAGTACTTGACTAGTAAATTCATGAGTGATTCCAGTGGGAACCAAAATGAACTTACTCTCTCTTTAAGGTTTGGTTGGTTGGTTTGTTTAGATGATCTGCACCTTTAAGAAATATCTGCTGGATTTATAGCATAGTTTGTTCGCCTAATCTTCAAATTTTCATTTTTTCTTTTTTAATTGTCGTTTCTGTGTAGGTTTTACTTTGGCTATCATCTCTCACCTGTTCTGCACCAGGTGTGCCATGTTTGCAGCTAAACTTCTCACTCATATGATGGTTGCTTGTTTGGGTACTCAGGTAAGAAAAAAGGCTGAAGTCTCAAAATGTAAAGTACGTATTAATTTCCTTTTTTCATTTTCATGGCCATGTGTGAACAGACCTCCTGCAGTGTAAATGTTTTTGGAAAATGTAAAGTTTCAACATATGATACTCACAATTAATCCAATATTCACATCCTATGCTGGGAATTTAGTCGCAATTATACATTGTCTGAGAATATTTAATGAAAACTGATGTATGATAGACCAATGTGGGAAGACAGTCCTGTGTGTGTGTGCTCAGTTCTAGCTGCTGAAAGATTTTGAAAGTAAGAAAGTGAACTTCAGTTTGAACCCACAGGCTTTTCTGTCTATGAGCTGGTTTTTGTTTAAATACACTGCATTTGAACTTCTATATGAAATTCAGATCTGTGCAGGATAATTCTTGAGAACAATTCCACATGGTGTGCAAATGTAATAAATTAATTTAATTACAGAGATACTGTTTAGAATAGTTCTAAGTCATTTTGTTATTCATCGTAAACCCCTGAAATCCATGGCTCTCCTGATCTCTTTTTCTTTTGCCATGCAATGATTTTGCAAATTTAGAACAAACCTTTTGAAAGAGGGTTTTAGCAGGGTATTTGTTTTGCTAGTGAGCTGGCTTGGAGAGGAAATAAAGACAGTTTGGCAGCAGCTGTCAAAGAAAAGAAAGCAGCTTTAAGGCAGAGTGAAAACAGAATGGAAATGTTTGACAAGAGTGAAATGAACTGCTGTGCTAGCTGGTCTGAACGTCTGAAGGAAAGTCTTTATACAGTTACTTGTGTTGTGATATGTTGGCATATGTTCTGCCTATTGTGAACTAGCCTGATTAAGAAGCCTAAATTTAACTGAAAACCCTTTATAGATGAGGTATGTACAGCTGTACCCACATACAAGCATTTGGACAATATACATATGATTAGAAATTTAAAATGTAATTTAAAGTTTTGTGGTTTTATTAACTAATGACTCAAAGGAGCTATTTAAGACAGTTTTAACTGAGAACTTACTGTGTGAAAATCAGCTCTCAGTAATTCATATTTTAAATTAAAGGGAAACTTTAGTATTTTTATTTAGTAATTTTCAGGCAGTAGTAGACACTAAATTTGTAATTATTAGATCTCAAGCCACTGTAGAGAATGAAGGAAGCTGTTGTTTCTGTGTGTAGTCATATTTTTACCAGAAAAAAATTAAAACTGGGAAGCTTTTCATGTTAGTACTGCTGTATACGTATCTGAAATTATGATTATCAGTTAATTAGATAATTAGAAAATTAGTTTTCCTTTAATATCTGCACTCAGTGTTTATCAGGTTTGTAGTTTTGGGGTTTTTTTTAAATTGCTCTCGGTGCACTAGTTACTCATACCTGTAGATGGCAGTCAAACCTTTTCAGCACGGTGCTCAGAAACTTGCTGTTCCAAGGCTGTGCCTGCTTTGTGGTTGCTCTCAATAATTAATTTCTCTGTCAGTGATGGGGAATAATGATTCACAACATTTAGTCTTTGCTGCATTCTTGATGTGTCTAGAGCTTCCAGAGTTAATGGAGCATTTGTAAAGCATTGAAGAGTGGGTTTTTAACCATGTGTGGTGAAACTCCTTGGAAAGGCATAAAAGGATAGATATTTGTAAAACATTTTCATTCCTTTCCAGTATAAGTTCATGCAACAATACCCTAAATGCACAGAGGAAAAAAATTGCTGGACTAAGATTTTCAGTGTTGGAGTAAATTTAGATGAGGATTTGTGTATTGGAAAAATTAAAGTATAATGAGAACATACTTCAGTGTCTCAGTACAGTCATACTACTGAATAAAATTCTTCATTCAAAGAACTGTAAACCTAGATTACAATCTTAATAGGAACCATTGTTGTGGCTACTGCGCTTTACCTGGGATTTCCCAGACAGAATGCATGAATAAGCACTTTATAGATGGCTTGTTCTTGTATACTCAGCTTGATGCATCTTGTCCACATTAAATTTCAAGAGCCATTTCTACAGTACATGCTGAGTATTACAAATGAATGAATGCTTGCTCAGTTCTCCATTTAGATTTTTCACAAGTGCACTGCTGAGCTGCTCTGTGTGTATGCAGTAGATACTTCCCTGGAATTTTTGAACATTCCCAATCTGCTTACATCAATAGCTGTATACAAATGGCCTGCCATTCTTCTGGCCAGTAACACAAAATCAAAGGCTAATGGTCAAACAGAAAATAAAGGCATATGGTTTGTCAAACAGAAAATTATGTTTTCTGATCTATCCAGTCCTCAAACTACAGTAGCTCCTGGTATCATCATCCAGCACTGTAATATCTGCAATGACTACCAAGATGGTGAGCCAAGTCGATCCTACCATTTAATTTGATAGAAATGTATGATGAAGAATTATACTTATTCTTTTTAAATGTTTGAAAATTGTGCATTATTCAACCTGAGCAGAAATACAAACATGTATATTGGTTATGTATTTGAAGAAGCAATAATGCAAACGATCCTAGTTTTAAAAAACTGTGAAATGTTTATTTAAAAATTATAAACTACAGCCTTTGTAGAGGTGGGGGGTTTTTTATTATTTGGACTTCTTCAGTTCTGCCAGAAGGTAAATTTTAAAGGTATAATGAAATATCCAAGAGGTGGTGAAGGAGCAGGATATGAATGAATGAATGATCATAGAGCCTCTAGCTTCTGCCGTTGAATAAAGATGAAAGCTCTGCATTAACAGTGAAATGTTGCTTCTTCTGTACTGTTTTTAATCATAATTTTTCTTTTACAAAATGTGGAAATTCCCACTTTTCCCCCAAACATAATCAAAGCCCATAACAAACTGAAAGATATACCTGGATAGGGGGAGCTTGCAAAGCATGTTCTACAATGAGCTGTGTAGAGTGATTTTCTGTACCATCCACCACAGGGCAGCTCATGCCAGTGAGTCACTGGTGCCTGCCTCTCTGCTGCAGTAGAGAGTAGCCTTCATGTTAATTCAGTCCTCCCTTAGATAAGCCTGGGCCGTTCAGTCAGCTGGTAGGAAGCAGATTAAAGTACTGTTTCTGAAGAAGCCTGGTACAGAGCTTCAAACTCTAGGTCCATATGAAATCTGAAACTTTTATGAAATAGGAAACAATAAATAATTTTATGCAGTACTGTAAAGTTAGAGCTCACTTTCTGAGGGTGAGAAAATTTACTTAATTGTCTTCGAGGAAAACTAGGCCTGAGATTTTCTTGCTCTTGATTTCCTTACTGTAACCTGACAGCAGCAAATAGTGCTGAATGTGATACCATCATCCCTTACCCATGAGGTTTGAGAGGACACAGAGGAAACAGAAAAGAACTAGACCCAGTGATCTAGAATCGGTGGCCACACTAGAAATTCAACTCCATGATAATGTGTTTCATCCTCTTACTTTTTGATGAGAAATGTTTCAACAAGAAGAATTATGAGTAGTAGGTAGTCTTCTTCCACTCTTGAAGTCAATGTTCCTGTATTTGGGATAATAATGTCTAAATTTCTCATGTACAGAAGGAGAGATTCTACAGAGATTTTTTTAGGAGTGGATAGTGGAAAAGATTTCTACTTCTGTTGGATGAGTATTGAAACTGACAACTAGCTCAGATACTTTTTGGGGATGTCAGAAGGGAAAGTTGTGTCAATAAGAATGTTCATGTGGGTAAGCTGCTTTCACCAGTTCCTTACATAACATCTGTATTATCACAGTAAATAAACATTAGTTTCTTTTTGCATGGCATTCCAGGGGATGTGATGTATGTTCCCTAGCCCTGGTGAAAACTTATTCCAGTATAATACAGCATGTATTATGTACAACATGTATCTGGAAGTCTTGCCTATTTTCTTTGTTACCATTGTGAGAATTAGGACCTTTCCCCCAGTGACTGTGTTATTAGTTTCAAACTGAATTATTTAGTAATTTATTAGCTGATTTCAATAATTTCCATGAACTCAAAGCACAGTGTGAAGTTCATGCAGCTTCTTTCACAAACAGTTTCAGTCTAGTCATAGGTAGAACTATTTGGGAATCGGATTTACATAAAAGAAAATTTTTGAGTGGAGTAATCTAAATTGAATGGTTTTATAGCAAAGCAATAGAGTTTTATGATCAGTGAGGCTCTGAAGGCCCATCTCTGTTACTACTTGTGAGTCTGCAATATCTAAGAATGCGACAGTCAAAGCTGGAGCTAATCAGAGATTTGTAGTAGAAGAAATTGTAATTTATATCAAGATTTCAGTGACTTTAGAAGCTGTATTGATTTTATATATATGTACACATTTTATATACATATATCAGGTGTCCTCAGATGTTAGATAACGTATACGAGGTCCTCCAGAATTCAAGAGTCAAGAAATCCTGACCTTAAGAATGCGCACTAAACACAATAAAACCATGACGAAGGAGTGTTACCGTGAAACAGCTGTCCAATCACCTGGATTTTGTGTGAGAAAGTGGGAAGAGTAGGCTACTCACAGAACACCTCATTGCACAATGTTTCCCTTTTCTACAGCAGAGGGAGTCATTTTGCCTGTTGTCGTGGGTTTTACCAGGGATTCAACCCTTTTTTCCTCGAACTCCCCCCTTCACACACTTGCTATCAGTTGAGAGAGGTTTTATACCGACAAAACAGAGTCTTGACATAAGGGATATAATACTAAGCTTTATTACTAGCAAGATAAAAACTAAGAAATAACATATACTACAACAGTTCTAATTAAACTAGCTTATCTTATGGAGAAAGAATGTCAGGTTGTTATTTACAAGTTCGGTGGCTCGTCTCAGGATTTCAGTCTCTATTTTCCTCTGCCTCAGGAAAGCAAGGGAAGGGGGAAGGTCCCTTTTCTGTGGAGTTGGACATTAGGCTGGGTGCCAGGTCTAACAAAGCATTTCTCAGTTCAAGAGAAAGGTGTCTTCTTTATGTAAAAATCATCATAGGTATTTACAAAAGCATTTCTTCCCACTTCATATCAGTCTAAGAGGAAAGAAAGGTTCTTCCTTTTGAAACAATTACTGCAGCACTTATAAAGTGTTTTTTCTGTTATCTTGAGGACAACAGGTTCAGTGTGTCGTAGCTGGAAATTCGTTCTCTCTCTCTCTCTCTCGGCTGGCTCTGCTGCATGATGACTTCAGGGTTGGGTCTGCCTTCCTCCGTTCCAGCTAGGACCAGGGGCTAGGAGAATATAGCCAGGCTCCTGA
>VYXB01007311.1:2555-13053 GCA_013397135.1 Pachyramphus minor | reverse complement strand
AATATGTTCCCCCAGAGAATGAAGTTGGGAAGAGAGGGATCAAGTAGGCATATGGTATAAATACATCCCATGAAGTCCCTAAATCTAATCTATACATAGGGGGGCGGTTTTGTCTTCCCAACACCTCTTTCATAGGTGTGCATGATTTAGCACAAAATAAGTGAGAGGCAGATAGAGAAAATACGTAACTCAAAAGTATAGCTACAGAGCTGTCTGTTCTATGTAAATTCACACTTAAAATTGACTCATGGTTACTGCTATTTGTTACTGTTGAAGTATTTTTAAAATATTGCAAATTGTGCTTGAGTATAATTTGTGATCAAGATACATCAGTGTACTTAGAGACAAATGGAGACAGTTACATGAACATTTTTAAAAGGTCTCCATGGGAGATAAAAGACAGAGCTCTATAATAAAATCTGTCCTCACATTTAATTGTGTTCTTTCATTGTCTTGCAGCCTCTTACCCTGTAGCAGAGTTCAGGGTTGATAGGTGGTTAATGTGCTCCTAAATCCTCATTTGTATCATTGTCACATCACATCCGGCTTGGGCACTCTGGCTGGAGGGCCGGGCCCAGAGAGTGCTGGTGAACGGGGCTGCATCCAGTTGGCAGTCGGTCACTAGTGGTGTCCCCCAGGGATCAGTGTTGGGCCCAGTCCTGTTTAATATCTTTACTGATAATTTAGATGAGGGGATTAAGTCCAACATTAGTAAGTTTGCAGGTGACACCAAGCTGAGGGGGGAGTGTCAATCAGCTGGAAGGCAGGAGGCCTCTGCAGAGGGACCTGGACAGACTGGAGAGTTGGGCTGATTCCAACAGGATGAAGTTCAACAAGGCCAAGTGCCGAGTCCTATACTTTGGCCACAACAACCCCCTGCAGCGCTACAGGCTGGGGACAGAGTGGCTGGAGAGCAGCCAGGCAGAAAGGGACCTGGGGATACTAATTGACAGGAAGCTCAACATGAGCCAGCAGTGTGNTTGTTTAGCCTGGAGAAGAGGAGGCTCAGGGGAGACATCATCACTCTCTACAACTCCCTGAAAGGAGGTTGTAGCCAGGTGGGGGTTGGTCTCCTCTCCCAGGCAACCAGAAGTAAGACAAGAGGGCACTGTCTCAAGCTCTGCCAGAGGAGGTTTAAGTTAGGTATTAGGAAGAAATTGTTTACGCAGAGGGTAATCAGGCACTGGAATGGGCCTCCCAGGGAGGTGGTGGATTCTCCATCCCTGGAGGTATTTAAAAAGAGACTGGATGTGGCACTTGGTGCCAGAGTCTAGTAACTGCGGTGGTAGTGATTCAAAGATTGGACTTGATTGGTCCTTTCCAACCCATCTTATTCTATGATTCTATGATTTTATGATTATCTCATTGTGATATGTGGGACAGGTTAAAGTGGTGTCCCTGTTCATTGTATTTTGTATAAACATGTACCTCTCTTTCTACTTTATCAGATAAATGTATGACATTAATACTTTGCAGCTTATTACTATCTTTTAGATGAGATCAGACATCATGGCAACTAATCACTTTAGGATAATAATTAGTTTGGGCATCTCAGCTTCTCACCTTTGAAGAACAAAATCTTTCAGGGTATATTTGATAGTAAGTGCTATATATTGTTAAAAGATATTTTGTTAACATCAGACCACTTCCTTAAATCCTTGCATAAATGTAGAAAAGGAATGGAATAGAAGCAGATAAGGAAATTGGATGAAATGGAGGTCACCCCTTCAACCACCTTGTGTGTTATAAAATCATTTGCATTAGTGATCGAAAGGTTACACTATGTGAAATGTTACTTTCTAATGTATTCTTGGTTGTGTTTTTTATTAGTTCTAAATTAGTTTATCATTGACATTCTAGCATTTGGACTGTAATCTGTCTGTGTTCTGTGCCTGTATGCTCAGCACTTCAAAAGGATAAAATCAAAGGTGAACTTGCTCTTAATTGTGCTAACAGATATTTCTGACGTAGGAAGCAAATGTGAGGCTATGCTGATTTTCTCTTTAGGAGAATGAATGGAAAACTGGTCTTTTTATCACAAGTTCAAATAAGAAGTCATTCCTTAGAAATCCAGTAATATGGACTGAGTCTGTGTCTGAGCTTGGCTGGCTTTGGCTGCAAGAAGTAGTCACTGGGAATGTCCCCCCAAACCCTCCCTCTCTTCTTGACTGGAAGATTTTCCTTCAGATTTATGATAAACTTTTACTAAGCTCAGTCTAATTTAAAGGTCCAGAAAGTATGCACTGTAAAGTAAATAAAACATGATAAGAGACTTCTCTGAAGATAGCTGTTCATAACCCTTGGTTCTAACATCCTGCTACAGTGTGTAACACTCATACACACACACAGAGCTGTGGTAGTTTTCACAGCACTTTCTAAAGCTTTAGGTCTTTCAGGTTTAATTTGTTTTATCTTTATATTGAGACTGGTCACTTTTGGAGGATGAAACTCTGGCTATCACTTTTCCAGTATGAGCTGTCGGCCCAAAGATACGTATCATCCTTTCCTTTGGCTTCCTCAGTGGCAAGTGTCCTTACCAAGCTTCGCCCCAGGAAAAAGTATCTTCGAAAGCATTTCTCTGTCTGAAATGCTGAGATGCACAAGTTTTATTAGTAAGCCTGATGTCAGATTCTAATACATAAGTCTATTTATCAAGGGAAAAAAGAAGCACTTTATTTTTGTAATCTCAAATTATTGACATCTTCAAAATGTTCCAATATTCTACAGTAGTCTGCTAACATTTAGCTCTGTATAACACAATAGTTGTTCCCTTTTCAAAATTACTACCTAAGTAGTTAGTGTAGTTTTACAAAAGTGGAAACATTTTTTTAAAGCAAAAGCAAAAGCAAATTAATGTGAGCATTTATTTTTCAGTAGTTCCCCACTCAGTTCATAGTTGTTTATGGGTTGCTCACTTGCAGCTTCATTAGTTTATGAAGTGTTGCACTATTTGTGATGCTTAAATGTGCTAAACATAAACAGCTATTTGAAGAAAAGAACTCACCTGAGGAATTTCTAATATAAAGAATTCACTTTGTCTTTAGTTCCAGCAGACTTCTTTCCTGCATGAACTTCTATGGAATATTGTATCATATTACACTTTCAGAAGACTTAAAGTTAGTGAGGGTTTTTGACTGAGATATATACATAGCAGATGATTCCATCTTTGGAGGTCATCACTTGCCATCAGTGATGAAAATCTAAGTGTTGTTATCTGTGTTATTTCATAACCCTCCATAATTTAATCTTTAATTACCCACAAGAAGTTGTAGTGATGCTGTCCTAACATGCACTGAATGATCTTGCATGCTAAATAATCCTAGGTAGGTCCCTTGTTTAGCAAATCTGATATATCACACAACAATAATCAAACACTGAGAGAACATCAAACTAGAAAAAATAAATGCTTTGTAAGACTTCTTTTGGTGCCATCCTAATTTTGAGCTGCAATACAAGTAAAGAATTGGCAGATTTGTAGCTAACTTTCAACCAAGGTCCAATATTATGCTTTCAAGACATCAGATGAATTTATTACATTTATTTAGGGGAGAGAAGCACAATTTTTAAATGGTATTGAAGTTGTGTAGAGTTAAATAGGTGGGTAGAGTCCTTATGATTTAATTTCAGCATTTCTTGTCTGAAGAAAAAAAGTGTTGGGATGTTAACTCAGCCTCATCATTCTACTTTCTATGGAGGCATTGTACATTATTTTCTTCAAATGAAAGAAACAAATTAGTGAGGTTGAAAATATGTTTTTGATTGATAACTGCCAACTAATATACTTTAAATGGTCACTAAATGATGAGTTTTACTCACTAACTAAGTGAGTTTCCTTAGGATAGAATGAGATAGATGGATTAATTGTGGTACATGTCCTGAAATAAGTTATTCACTAGGTCATCTTTTTGAACCTGATTTTTAATAAGGCCAGTGCTTTCTAAGTAAGATTTGCAAAGTTTACTGTAGTAATATTCTCTGACAGACACTACTGTTCAGGAAAGTCAAGTGTCACTGATAAATTAGAAACATGTATTACTCATCTCAGACTGTAGGTTTCCTTTCCTTTCCCTATCCCAGCAAGACTTACCTGCACATCAGACAGAAATCCAGAGACTCAAGTATTTTTCTTATAGTTTGCTTTTAGCCTCAGTCCACTGTGTGGTCAGTTCAATATCATGATTGCCTTCTCTTTGTTGCGACCCATCAGACTAGTGGCAGTTGCTGCAATCTCAGATGATGATTTCAAAAACTAATTCTCTTTTTTTTTTTTTTTTTTTCAAGTTAGGAAGTCTGTTCAGAATAAGTAAAAGTTCTACAGATCTACTTTATCATTTGAAAACCAGAAAAAGCATGGCCTCTGTATTCACAGTGGACTGTCCTTTCCTCAAGGTACTGAGGTTTCTTTCTCTCTAAGCCTGAGAAGAGAACCTGGTATTTGTTTATTTTAGAGGTTTGGAAGTGGGTGTTTAGGATTTTGGGGTTTTTTTCACTTTGAGAGATTTTCTTGTGTTGCTGTAGGTCATCAGTGTAGCGCTTAGTGACTGTCAATTCACTTTGGCAATGGGAAACTTGTTCCTCTGTGTCATAAGGTTCTCAGAAGTTTTGGCCTTGTTTTTATTTGTTATTTGTATTTTCACACTTCTTATTAAAATTATGAAAGTGTAACTCCATGGGTTTCTTATCACTGGGCCATTTCTCCTTCTGTGCTTTTGCTAGTGTTGGTTTTAAAAACAAATCTGTCCATGAAAGTTCCTCCTGTCATGTAGTATTTTGGTCCAGTGCTTAGTTGCATTTGTGGTGACTTGAGGAGAATTATGAACAGAGACTGACTTTGCCCCAAATACAGCTGCTGAGTAGGTGTATGAAGGGTAGAAATGAATCAGGGTAGAAATGAACTGGTCATTAATAGACAAAGCAGAACAGAATAAGGGAATTATTAGGATAAGAGGATCTCTAGAGATCATGTAATCCAACTCCTTTCTCAACACTCTCCATTCAAATGAGAGAGAGTGTAGAGAGAGCTGTGTAGTTTAGATTTCATTCTGATCCAACAAGTATATGCTAGAAAATGGCTTGTTACTTGCAATTCTAATGTTTCTGGATGGATTTGAAACTCAAAATGGGATTTGGAGAATTTGTTTTTGATATAACTCAGATTGTCCCATATTACAAAACAGAAGCTTCCAAGTGCAATGGGTCATAATTAAGCAATGGTCTGAATGCTCTAAATAGTCTACAGAATCCCAACTAGTATTTGTTTTTCAAAATGCTTCATTTAGTAATAACAGTTGGAGGTGTGAATTAAGGTAATTCTGATTGTTTAGCTTTGCAGATCTTATTGTTGTCTGCTGAATTTTAGAAAACACATTTATTTGGTTGGTTTCAATGGTTCCAATGAAGGTATTTTTTGTGTATTTTATTGCTCTGAGTGATATCTTCATCACTTTGGTGTGATGCTTTTAAGAGTTTTCTAGAATATTAAAAACTTGGAGTTACCAGATACATTAGGTCTTAATATTATTTTCTAAGCTGTGTTCAAGCAATTCAAGGGAAACAACCAAACCAGACTTTCCTCTCTGTAATAACTGTAATACTGTAATAAGATGCCCAGATTAACTCTGTGGGGGTGTGTGTATCTGAGACACACACTGTCACCATTTCCTCCTGAAGACTGAAATGCAGAAACGTTGTGCTAGGGGTTCTTCTTGCAGAGCGGGTTTGACCAAAGGCAAGGCTACTGCATATCTCTCACAGAATCCTTTAGAAGCCTAATCTCCACATCTATTTAATTTCCTGATCTGTTTCTCTATCATATGGCCTCTGTTGATGTGAGCACTTGTTTGTCTCGCACTTAACTTTGATTTAGACTATGGTTCAAGATAAGAGGTTTAATGTCAGGTTAATTCCTGCCAGTGAAGTCCCATTTCATGTGAAATGAAGATATATTTTATATATAGCTCATTTATATCAAGCTTTTTTAATCCTATTATGGTCTTTATTTTACATAGAAAAGTGAAGAAAAGCAGCACACTGTGGTACAGGAAAAGTGCTCCTCTTGTTTATTTGAAAAAATTTAAAAGCAAACAAATGAAAATAAATTATCATATGCTTTATACATTGTGTTGAAGTTATTAATAGGATTAAGAATAACACCAGAAAAGAATTCTGGTAAATCAAGCCACGTACAGCAGTATTGAAGCTTCTGGTAGCATCAACAACTCCTGAGCTACATGGGAAGTATGCGCCAAGCAGTTTTGTGAGAATCTAGAAAAAATCAAGCAATCCAGCCCTGCAGTCACTCAGTCTCATTTGACTCATGTGTGACTGCTAAGTTATACTGTCTGTGTGCTGCTGAAGTCTATAGGGTCCACCTGCCCCTTGTTTTCTAGGTATTTTTGTTAGACAGAGCTGCATGAGAATGTCTCAAATATTTTACTTTTTCAGCAACTGTTCCAGTTGTTGTAGGGGCTTCAAAAAGGCTGTCTTCAGTTTAGTAAGCCTAACCTCCCCGTGCTCCCTTCCTGCAGTGATTTGCGTTAGACTCTTGGTTTGAATTGCTTTGTGGGGGAGTCTATGACTCCTTGTCTACAGTGAGATGTTTGATGATTTGTCATGTTGAATTTGACCTTTGTGAGTTAGTTTTTCCACTTCACTTAGTGTTGTCTTAACCTTTCTGGTATCAAAACAAAGCAGAACCTAATTAGCATTTGGAGTGTTAAAGTATACAAACAAATGAACAGTAATCACAAAGTTGTCCAACAATAACAAATACTTCCTTTTTCTTTTTAGTATAAATATAAAGAATATGGGTGGGGTAGCTTCTAAAATTCTGTAAAAAGAACTGTGTATTTTTTAATTAAACATCTAAAAACAGTTTAGCCATCTTGGATCAGTAATTTAAATATTAATTAATTTTGGATTAAAACATCAGAACTGAAATTGCATTTGATAAGAAACTTATCTAGTAAAATGGTTAGTTACTAGACTAAATGAAAGTTACTAGTTTGGGTAATGGACTTGATAGATCTGTTTTTCTTAGTTGTCCATTTTTTATAAAATCATTTAATTTCTTGAAAAATGTCAGCGTGGAAGTACTACAAATTAGGAAGTTCTTTCAAAACCATTGGTTTAAACTTCTTTCTAAAGAAGTCTATCTATTTAAAAACAGAAAAGAATTTCCTTTCCCTTGACTAAACAAAACAAAAGAAAAATTTGTTTTGGTTGCTTTGATATTGGTCTGTTTATCTAAGTGGCATCATAGTGTCTAAATTATGACTTTGTTTAAAGACCTAGATGATGCATGCTAATGTTATTAATGGATAGCGAACTATGTGTGGCTACATGTGGTAAGCTATTTAAGTCATATGTGAAAGTGATTAGATGTGGTAAAAACTCATTGTAAATTTTGTCTTTGTGTTGATAATTGCTGTGAAATTCCATACAATACCATCCTGCTTGAGTCAGTTGGCCAAGCTGCAGGCAGTTCCAAGACAAGAAAAGCACAATAGTAATCTTACATGACATCTGATATAATCACAGATAGACAAGTGTGGGGGCTTTTTTTACGGAATAGAGATTAAATGGTTAGCCTGCGGTTCCCGGAAAAGTTGCTCTCACTCATTATTTCTAGCTTATTTATGTTTAAAAAGTAATAACAACTAAGAATAAGACACTATCTGGTAACTTGTATTGCCGGAAATGATGACAGCACTAAATAGATTTTCTTTTTGTAAAGAGGTCCAATTACTCCATTATTAATGATATTATTTAAGTACTCATTAAATGTGACATTATTTAATGGGTTCATGTTAGTTTAAAACCTTCATTAAAGGATTACTGTGGGAAGTTTTGTAATCTTGTATTTTTCCATCCCTCCAGTGTTATATTTCCTACTGTCCCTTTGAATTCAGGAGGTTTTTTATTTAGGCAGTGAATGTAGGATCTCAGACCCTTGATGAAAGTGAAGATTATATAGATTTCAGATGATACAAGAAACTGGAAACAATTAAGCTTCGTCAGTTTTCATTGTCCTCTTTGAAGTATTGTGTGATGTTACAGTGATGCTTATTTTTTCTGTGACCTCAATATCAGGTGGGAATTTCCTATCTTCATAAGTGTCCCTTTAAATAGTACTAAATTTTGCAAGTTACAGGATACTATCCCAATATGAGAAACAGGGCAACCACGAAGTTCTACATTTAATTGTGAGTGTGTCTGCTACACTGTGTAGTTAATAGAGAAGGAAGTGTCAACATACAGTTGGCACTGCTGCTATTCCCTTGATTTTAGATAACTGGTATTTTAATAGACTGTAGAAAAAAATCATTCATATCTAACACTGTTTTCAGTTGTAATTTTTTGTAGTTGTAACCATCGTAATTATACCTAGAGTTGACTTGGTAAGGATGATATTACTGACATTTTTTTTGCCAAAACATGGAAAACTTGTCCTCCTTTGATAAGTTTTCTGAATTAAGAAGTATTTTTCATCTGACTAAAGTTTTATGTTTCCAAGGAGAGCATTTCTATCTACAATCAATAATCAATTTCTGTCACTTTTCCACTTATTGTAAGTTATTCTTGAAGGAGGTTCATTTATTTCATCAGGCCTGCTTCGGGATAAGTATCTCAAGATGTAAGAATCCAGTTCTAGAATTTGTTTCAGAACTGTAATTCTGACTGTAGTGCACTGACGCTGGATGGATCGTGTATTAAGGATGTTTTGAGGATCTTCAGTGCATTGTCATTCTTCAGGGATCACCATGTCAGCGAAAAATAAAGTATTAAAATATAAAGTATGTAAAATTTTCCATATTTTAAAAGTGTATCTGAACTGTATCAGACTAAAGCCACTTGACTTTGTATACACACATATAAGTTCACGTGGAGATATGTAAGTTATAGAGAAAAGAGAGAGGAAGGGACAGAGATTAGGTAGACAAAATCGTAGACTACAAAATGTGTGCATATTTAAATAGATATTTTTATTTATCTTTCTGTAGCATTATTATCAAATATGGGAACCTTTCTACTACCTTCCTTTTTTTTTTTTACTCCAATTTATTCCTGAAATCCCACATATTCAGGAGACCACTTATTATTTTCGTAATGCCAGCTGGTTTTGAAGTATTTCAGGTGTGTTCCAAGATGGATTCATATTGAAGAAATGTCATTTCCTACTTCTCTTAAGGCTGTGATTATGTATGCTATAGTTAGCCTAGCGACTTAGCTTCTTGTGAGCCTTCTGGATTTGTGAGACACAGACCATTTTCCTTTGAATTGTCCTGGTGTAATTCAAAGTGCAGAGGCACCCCTATTACTGCCCTTTGCCAGGTTAATGAAAATTTGTTTCATAAGTAGGGAGACCAATATGTTTCCTCCCATAGTAGTTACTGGCATTTACATTGTTTTCCTTTCTTTCTTCAGTCTTGATCAGTTGCTGCTTAACAATGAATCATATTATGCTTGTGCTCGTTTATAGCCTCCTCCATCCCCTCCTGTTTCCCACCGTTGCTACACTGAAATGATTTCTTCCTTCCTTCTTCCTTCAGCAGTCTCTGTAACTAAGACTTCACTCCTTCCCTGATCATTACTGTCCATGACCTCTTCATATCTAGTCCTTCATTCTGTGTGAATGCTGAATGCTGTGGTTTGACTTTCTGATGCTTTCACAAAAATGTCTTTCTCCTTCTGATACCTCCCTGCAACACCTGTTATTCCCCACACTAATCTCAACATAAACTTCTTGCATTTAGCTGAGCTAATTAACTCAGTCATCTGCTTTTTATTTAACCAGTAGGCCTTGTTAAATCTTCAGGTTATGGTCACCAGTTGTTACTGGGCATCTAGGCTCATTCTTTCTTACTGTGGGACTCTTTAATGTGCTCAGTTACAAATGCCTTTGCTGTGCTGGTAAACATGAGAAACTTGTCTTCCCCGTTCCTGTGAAACTTTGCAGCAGGATGCCATTCAGGCCCAAAACCAACTTTGTGTTGTGATGACCAAGACCTCTCCTTTGAATTGTCACATTGGTCTGCATTAATTTTGTATATGAATGTGGTGTGTACAGTTCAGGCATGATTTGAATACCTAATAAGCACTGATGAGAGAACATTGGGATGTTACGTAGTTTAAATTGAGATACTGCAGGCAGCAGTGGTGGGGCAGGAGATTGGTGTTTGAGATCTGAAGAGCAATCAAAGTTGGAAATTTGAAAATAGTAAACAATAGGAGCTTGGAGTGAGAATCATAGAGTCATAGAATCAATTGGGTATGAAAAGATCTCAGAGATCATTGAGTCCAACCCTTGGTCCAACTCCAATCCATTCACTAGATCATGACACTAAGTGCCATGTCCAATCTCAGTTTAAAAACCTCCAGGGACAGTGAATCCACCGCCTCCCTGGGCAGGCCATTCCAATGCCTGACCACTCTCTCTGTGAAGAATTTCCTTCTAATATCCAGCCTAAATTTCCCCTGGCAGAGCTTAAGCCCGTGC
>VYXB01007310.1:0-64136 GCA_013397135.1 Pachyramphus minor | reverse complement strand
GTCCTGGCTGAAAAAATACTTTAGGGCATTTTACTGTTCTACCAGGTGCTCACAACTTACATNTTTTTTGGGTTGCATTCTGGAACAGTTACCACTGTCAGTTTTCAGGTCAGGTGTGGAAAAAACCAATCAAATAACTGTTATGATAATTGAAATGCTGGAATTATATTGTGCATTTATGAAATACTATGAAATCCTTAGGAATTGTTTTGATGTTTTACATAAAAGTTAAACTTATGATTAGGGGCAGGGAGAAGGATTTTACTTTTCTTCACTGGAAACTCCAAACAATTTATCATACCTTAAAGTTCTATAATTTTTTTTCTCTTTTAATTGACAATCTCTTGTTCAGAGAAATTATCATCTTATTCCTGCATGGGATTAATATCTCAGTGATCCTTATTAGAGCACATCATGATGTTATTTGATTGCAATACTTCCATTGTGCATGTCTATCATTTCAATGTTTATTGCTTTTTAGATAGAAAATACTACATCTGTACTCCTCTATCATCCCATATATGGGCCAAGAAAGTATAACTGCAGGTAATTGTTTACCAATCCCTCTTCCTCTCATTTGCACTATTATTCCAAGCACTAGTTTCCTCAGTCATGTAATGCACCCTTTTGTTCCCAATCAGTATCTCTGCACTGTTCAATATTCATGTTTTCTTTTTTGCAGTCATGTATAGATATCTATCAAATTCCATTTTTCTATAACATTGCTTTGTATAGCAACAAAATTTGCGTAGTCTGACTTGCATTCACAGACTTCATATCTGTAGTCATGGAAGGTATTATTGATCCTATCTCTTTACTGCTGCATTACCCCATCTGCCAATTAGAACTTGTTTTTTCCATGTGCTACAGGAGGTATGTCCTTTCAGTGACAGTGTGAGTTAATATGCTAAATGGAATCAGAGAAGCTCAGATGCAGCCATTAGACTTTCAGCAGTAGCCCTAACCAAGGGGCAAGCTGGGCATCTGGGCAATATAACCTCTTGGAGTTCAGATTTGGTCATGGTCACAGATATGTTGGCTTAAAACATATCTAAGACAATAAAGTTAGTCCAGAAACGATGTAAGTGACAGGATAAACTGGCCCAAATTTTTGTTTCCTACTGTCTTGTCTAACTCTGGAGAACAGAGACTGTTGAATTATCACACATTTAATGGTCACTGCAACTCAGGGTCTCAGCATCTTTGTACCATATTTTCCAGTTCCAAGTTGACAGTCAGCAATAGAACCATAGTAAGTTATAGACCTGTCATTTTATATCACCTCATTAAAGTTTGTTTTCAAATACCCCCATGGGCTGCACAAAACATGCCAGAGCATGTTTGAAAACACTGAATTTCCTCCATTGCCAGCACAAAGGCCCTACTGCAATGCAGTCCCCCTGCGACAAAGGGATTGACAAGGAACTGAAGCAAAACCTTCCTCTTTAACAATCTGCACTGCCTAAGTACTGTAAATGCAGTCTTGGGACTTCAGTCGGACTGCTGTGAACATGCCTGGGGTTCATTAAGGCTTGCAAAGAGCTTCTGCAGTGCTGTATTACTAATTCAGGGCTGGTAATAGTACTTTTGTCACTTACTTAATGTAAAGCTGCAGAAAAAAGGGACCATTCAGACTTATGGTGAAATGAAATGGCACCATTTAAAGTTATTTCACTTGCCATTAGCTGAGAGATACTTCTCAAATTACAGATTACTTAACAGAATGTTTGTTCTGCAGGCTTTTATGACCCCAGCTCCCCCTACACACTTAAATGTTCCACCAAAACTTTGAGCACTGCTAAAATACAAAGCCAAAGACTATAACAATCAAAATGGACACAAACTAGAGACAGAGAATACAAGATAATGCATAAGATCATCCTGGTAGGATTGCACTCCAGTAGCATAAAATCGATTGCAGTCATTCAAGCCCAAAGGTTATTTCTCAGAATCATTCAATAAGTGCTCGTCAAAACACCCATTCTTTGATTCATCAGAACAAAAATGTTTATCAGATACTGATAAATCATATCATCCCATCCATGTATTCAAAACAGAACAATGTTAGGGGACAACTGATTTAACTCAGATATCAGGTTCGTGGTTCGAAAATCTGAAACTTAACAAAAGAGGTGAAGGTAAAGGAAACACAGCACAGAGAGCAACAGAATACAGAAGGTCTTTGAAAAACAGAAGTTTAGCTACAGCCTATGACACCTGTGGCTCAAGTGTTCTTTTCGGACTGAAATGAAGAGAAATCAGCAGCTCTAAGGTACAATGTCCGTGTTCACTGCTCAACTGGCAACTCCATTTCTTCTCTGCACATTTGATTTCAACAAGTAAGCTAAAGGTAAATCTTGCAAGGTTAACTCTGGCACTTGCCACCTCCTAAACTTTTCCTCCAAGGCATAAACTAAAGCTTTAGCTACCTGCACTATAAAGAAGTGTTACTGTTATTACAAATGATTTATTGTAGAGTCTTTCTATTTATAACTATATTTTGGAACAAAAGAAAGTTTAGGAGTGTCAAGAGGGCTTTTTGCGAGAAGCTTGAAAGTTCTAATGATCCTTTGAACATGGTTTACGTCCACCCAAATAATTTGATAATATCACCAAAACAACAAAACACACCAAGAGCTGCCTGAGACCTACTTTGATCCCTTCAGTAATCACCATCAGTGACACTGCAATAAAACACCACCTGGGTCCCACACAGCCTAGAATGCACTATCAATCTCTGGCTCAGCAATAAGCTTACCTGGGTTAGTCTCTTGTGTCTAAGAGATTCTTTCAAATACTTGGCAAGACTAATCAAGGTAGAGAAGCAAAGTACATTACTGTAACTCATAGTAGTTTATTTCCCACACAACTCTCCCACACAAACTCCATCACAGCTGTCCTCCATTACTGTTTCAAGAGTTGCAATTGCCAAAAAAAATCAAGTGATTGGACATAACAGTCCTTCATAAACAGCAAAAATAGCAATTCCATCAAAGCTTTGATTGAGCTCAAAAGTCTAAGTTTACCTCCTAAAACTTATTTGATAAACAGTCTCTGAATACTGTTAATCAGTCCTTGCCCCAATCACTGGCAGTGATACTTTGTCCAGCAAACAAGATCAATTATCACCATTATAAGTCCAATAAGCTGTTTTAGTGAATAAAATACCCACAATGGTAAATAGATTTACTCTGTTTAAAGATACCCAATCTGCATGTGCTACAAACACATACATATTACCTTTCAATTCTCATGGCATTTCCTTTGTTTCAATTTCAAACTATTTTTATTTCAGGAAAAAAGTTTCATAAACATAAGACTAATCTCAGCCTGATCTACTCCTAGAATTCTAAATCTGTGATGCAGATAACAGGCAAGATCTTTAAAACCCGACTGTCTTGTATGATGAAACACCTTTGCTTATCCCATGTTAAAATATTTCAGTGCAATTTATTCTCCATGATAACAGTATACACCAACAGATGAAACTTGCTTTTTCTCTCTCTCCTTTGTGTCAGTGTGCAAGTCAAACACCCACAAAAATAGACCCTCTGTTTTTATCTGATGTTTTCCTTCTTTTAAACATCCTGTCTATTCCTAAGTATCAGAAAGGCAAGATCTAGTCAAGGATTTAAAGTACACTTGCAGGACTTTGTGCAAATTGCATTGATGATTTCTGGAATAATATTCCATAGACTCTGTGTTATTACTTTTCCCAGAGCACTTTGAATTTTGTTTACAGAGACTCAGTGACACAAATGGGTGATTTCAATCTGACTGTTCTCACTACCTGTAGTGATTAACAGAAGGTTCTTAAGAGAGCCTTAGGGATGAATAACAACACAGAGGGGCTGGGGTCAGTCACCAGAGTCTGCCACACCTTGTCACAGAACAGCAGCTTGTTGAACTGTACCCAAAACACAGTTCCTGAATATGCCACATCTAGGGAGTAGATCTTTCAATGAAGGACAGAGCTGCCCAGGTAAAGCGGAGATATGGGATAATAAATTTTAAAATTTTGCACACTGTGCTCACTGTTTTTAGCAGAAACATGAAACAAAGCAGATAAAACTTGCTTTGGCACTCTACATTTGAACTGAACAAATACTTGATGGAAAATACACCAAATGTACTGTTCGAGAGGCAGATGAAAGCTATCTTAATTCTTCCTGTTGTGCACTGATTTTCACATTTAAATTCCAGCCCTTCAAAGCAAAAGCGGTAAGAGAAACATTACTGCCCAAGTAACATGACAAGAGAGAACAAAAATATATAAACAATAATATCACTTTAACTTTTGCTGGATTTCTGCAGCTCCAACTCAGACAAGGCAAAATCCCTGCCATGAGTCCCAGACGATTTTGGTGAACTTAAACAAGAATGGCAGTGACTGACATCAACTGAGCATTTCTTCCACTGCTCAGGAAGAGATTAGCCAGGGTGGGAGCAAACAAATCTGCCCATTTTCAACTAATTCAGCCTTAATTAAGAAGAATGAGATGAGGCAAGTGCATCTGATAGTACCCTGCATTATCCTTTCATATGAATTTTGGTCTTAATTCAGTTTTGAATGTTGGAATAACCTGTCTGATCCCTGTGAGAGCTTCTCTCCTCATTTGTCAAGTTCAGCGCTTGTCTGACAGAACTGCTGAAGATATTGAATAAACAATCATGAGAAAAAGCAAACAGAAGGAGGTTTATGAACATAATGCACAGAGAAGGATGTCTTCTGAATATGCCATTCATTCGAATTCTACATAAATTCCACTGAACTTCAAGGAATAATTTTGGTAACTTTTAACTATTTACACTCCAAAGGCCTTTACTGGAACAAAACCTACTTCCTACATAGTTACTAGATAATGAAGGATAACTTGACCCAGTTATAGAGACCACACTTTCATCAGTCGTTGGTGACAAACCCATGTCAGAGTGATTAAAAAGAAGATTTAGTATATCTATATTGATAATTATATGCATAGACAGAGTTTTGGAAAACCCTACACTACTGAAACAGAGAACCAATTTCAGATTCCAGTGGCAAATAATAAACTTCTTTGGCAACAAATGATACAATAGAAAGAAGTTGTCATAATATTTATCTATAAAATAAATATCTAAAGTATTATACACATAGAAATAGAAAAGAACAATAAAAGTGAATCACTTATACTCAAATATACTAAGATATCACAAGCTACTCCAGTGCAGCTTGTTTCATTAGAGAATAAGAATCATCCCAACTTTGAATCAGTTGATTCCTTAAACCCAGTTATCCTCAGCTGGATTTCAAGAAATGAAGAAAAGCAATACATCCATAGATAGAGTTATCACTTTGATAAGAAATAGTAATAACTTATTTTTCTAACACATACTGATATTCATGAATTTAAACAAGGATTGGAACTTGAGCTACGAACCTGATTTGAAACTGTGTACAGGGTGAATTCTCATTTGTTTTCCATACCACATGCATTTGAGCAACAGCAGTGAGGGGCACTCCAGTTGTAGAGTTTGCACAGAAGGCACAGAAGGCACAGCTTCCTCCACCACTGTTCCTCTCAGCCCCAGCCTACCTGCCTTCATTTCTCTTCTGGCTGGGACACGAGTTTCTTTATGTTTTTATTTTACAGGACTTCTCAACCAGGTTAACAAGAACACTGGTAGAGATGATTTTGCCCCAGTCAGTCAGATGGATCCCATCCCTGATGAACAGAAGTTGGCAGAGTGCCAAGTAAGAATGGACAGAACAGTTCAGACACATTCAAACTTTCAACTTTTAAAAAAATTTAGCACAGAACTACCAGAGATATGAGATATGACAAGATACTAAATGTCTTTTTCTCAAAGACTATGGAACCTCTTTGATTAAATAAAAAAGAGTAACAAGTTTATTGCAACACTAGTCTGCTATGGACTGAAGTCAGATTTCCTAATGAATTTATTCAGATTATCTCCCTTCAGCCTCTTCACAACACAATTTGGCAAAGGAACAGATATGAACTAATTGCTTTCAAAATCCAGGGCTAAGGGTGTGGGAGGGAAGTAGGGGTTGGGGAATAGAGAGGTTCCTATAATTTCCTGCATGATATCAACAAACAGCTCCATATGTTCAGGTTACTTACTATTTGTAAAATGAATCCTGGGCTGTAGTTTGTTATATTTTCATAGAAGCACTCAGATTTATAGGATTAGACTGCACATACATCTGTATTTCATTGAGAAAATCATTCCAGCCAAGACACACAAGAGACAGTTCCTCTCATAAAGCTCCCAAAAGTCAAACATCTAACATTAACAAAGGCAAGTTGAAATAAAAACTCACTTTCTATCAACCTTCAACCTATATAGATACATTCCCAAATTATGAAGTATTCTTTAATGATCTTTGGGAAGAAAGTAGATAAGTGTGGCCTTCTATCATACTGCAAGTATGTGCAACACCTCTAAAAGTGGGTCGCACTTAAATGGAAATCATTAAATATCCAGCAAGTATAACACCAGGTACTCAAAAAATTTCAGCATCTGGATTGTCTTACATAACTTGCATACAATGTAATTTTTGCAAGAATGCAGTAGAGGTGTTTGGGTCCTCATTTTGGGTGAGGGGTTTTTTGAGCATGTTTGGGATAGGGACAGCTTCCTCATCTATTGTTCCTCCTTCCCTGTTGAGGGGAGATTTCCCTCTATACCACACAAGGACATTTATTCTTAATTTAAGACAGTACTTGTGAGTTTGTTTCAGAAATCTTGGATATTTAGAGACAGAATCTTTGTAAACAAAGTTGTATTTAGGGAAGACACCTCAGTTCTGAAAGAAAAACATCTCACATTAAAATTACACTTCTAAGCACAGGGCTTACACTATTTCACAAAGCTATAATTCAGCAACTCATCCCTCAGCAAACACTCCACAGTAAGCACCCTCAGTCTTCCAGCAAAACACTTAAGTGTCATTGATTTGACCATTTCTTGAAGGTGTATATCTGCACCCAGGTTTTTATAATCTGTCTGCAGCTTCACAGGGCAGAAAAAGGCTGTAAACTTTCTCTGGTTCCCATCCTCTTTCCTGCTCCCAATACAGGCTAAATTGCAACTTGCAATTTGTACACAATGTTTTTCCTTCTCTAAACTGTATCTACCAAAGAGAGATTACTTTGGCTGCTTTATTATCACTTTCTGTGGAAAGCCTTGCCATGCCAACAAAGCAGTACAAATTGAATGGATATTGTTCTCAGATGCAGAAGTCAATATTACAAGGGGGGAAAATCCTATCAAAGAAGAAAACCACAGGAATGTAAGTGTCAAAACCAAAGACAGGCTGAAGCTATTTATCCCAGTGGTTGTTCCTCTACAGCTAGGAGACACATCACAAAAAAGAAGTTCAAGAAGAAAAACTGGTTTGCAATAGAAACTGCTCAAGAATAGACCAATTCAAACTGAAGAACAGCTGCAAACTGAAAAGTCAGTACCTCAGAACAGCTACGTTGATTTGTGCAGAAGAAATTATTTAAAAGTGACTTTTCACCTTTTACATGGTTTCCTTAAAAATAACAGCGTGTAAGAAATAATACCTTGCACAGTCACCAGGAAGCCTTGATATAATACTTCATTTAGATAAAGATTTGTACATTCTTACAACAGACTGCATTTATCTAAATTTTTTAGGAGAAAGCAGCGTAAGTTCCACAGGGTTAAACAGAGACATGGCTGGTGGTTTTTTTCCTTAATGAAGAAGCTGACCCTCAAAACTTTCTTTTTAATTGATTCACGTATTTGCTTCTAAAACTGTTAGTTTTTTTTCCAGAGAGGTGAACTGGTTCTGACAATACTACCTAGTAGTAGATTAGAAGTAAAATGTGGAACTCCAGAACTCCATTCCTCAGTTCCAATATTTTAAAATGGTTTAATATCCTCCTTGCAAAGATAAGTAATATCTGCTACCAAACCCACAATAACTCTGTTGACACTACCACAATGAGCACTCTGGAGGAAGAGTTGCAGTTTAGCCCTGCATACACTGTAGCACAAATAAGAAAAAGGGCCTGGGTCAGTCATTTAAACACTTCAGCAGTTTTGGTTCCCTCCTTATCTCCTTGTGACCCAGAGAGGTCATCTGAATGATTCAACAGACTACACATGAAACACATCAGCATTAAATCAGTCTCCCAACATGGCTGAAATCAAGGAACTGTTTCCCACAACAACTGCTGTGACATTCCAGGAGTTACTCTGGACTCTGCCTGAAGTTACCATAGTGTTCCTTGTTAATATGCAGGAAAAGATGAAGGCCTGACAAGGGTATCTAATGAAGACCACATATTGAAGTAAACTTGTAAAAGATGCCCTAGCATCCAATGCCATGATGGTTTGTATTATCAAGTAGCAACGTGATGGTGTTATTACTTCTGTCTCAGTAAAACAGTATACAGAGATTTTTTTTATATCATGCTTTTAAAGAACAACAAATGTAGCTAAAAATGAGCCAAAAACTGTGTAGAAAGCCCACAGCTATATATTAAGGACATATTAAATTGCACATTCTTGAGAGAGAGCTGAAAGTCATTTCTGCCAGCCTCTTGTCTTCTGTCATTTCTGATTACTGATGCAGTATGTGTCAATGTTCAATAATGACTGCTGAAGTCTTCATGCTTGATGGCTTAGGATGTCATAATGAAAGTACAAGCTTTATTAATCCTCTCATCAATAGAAGCCACAGGGTGTCTGTCACACTTCATTTGTATGTGCCAAGAGTAAATAAACTGCAGCAAATGAAAACTGTGTTTATAAATATGGACAGATGACAAGTGGTTTACATAACCATTACCCATGCTGGTATTTCCTATTATGGGTTACCAGGCTTTATATAAAGCTAGCAGAGCCATACGTAAAGATACCGATATTTACATAAATATTTTATATTAATTCTGTATAAAATGAAATAAAAATTCTATTAAATTAATGGCCAAGTAGGAAGAATTTCCTATCTTAGTCTGTCTCAACACTTTCATTCAGCCACCAGCTGGCTATTAGGGCAAACTACAACATTTAACAATCTCATTTTTCAATTGCAGGCACAGTATATAGACTCACCTATGGGGTAAAAAACATATAGTTTTTTGATTTTAGGTATTCAAGTGAGAGATAGAAGATACTCTGTTGAGAAGTGCATGATGTAAGCTCACACAATCATTTTACTTGGTAAGTGATAGTTACCACTAACAGTACTGAAGGAAAGTTCACTGAGATACAGAACAGATTATACTGAAAGGCAAATTGTGATTAACTCACTTTACATATGGAAAGTTCAAGACAAGGGGAGATGATGCTCCCTCATTTGTTTTGTTCATGGCTCAGTTTCTTGATTTGTAAACTAATGGCCTGACAAAAGCTTGTAGAAATCACTATGATCTTCACAAAAACAAGTGATTTTGTGATAAAAAGAGAAATCAAACTTGACTGTAGTTGAATATTAAGGTAAGGCACGAACGAAAAAGATAACTGTAATTTTAATATACACAATGATGCCTGAATAGTAGGCAAAAATGAGACTAAGAACACACAGTCCTACTATGAAAAAGAAGAGTAACCTCAGTCATGTTCAAAAAGCAAACCAAACACTATTCAATGACACTACCTACAAAGAAGCAGAGCACAGGAGAGAAGATGCAATGATGTCATCACAGAAACCCATGGAGAGAGATGGAAAACACTATAAACTCCATCCAGACAAAATTTCCTTAATACTCGAGTTCAGTAAAATACCCCAAAATTACTTTTGGCTGCATGTTTAAGAAAATCTGAGTTCAACAACAACCATATGAAGAAAACATGATATTGGGGTACTTTTGTGTAAGCAGAGCCAGGATCTATATCTGGACTGAACACAGCACAATGCCGGGAAAACATTTCTTCCTCCACCAGAGAATCAAGTCCTTATTCTCTTTCATTTCTCTGTTTATGAAGAAACACACTTGTTTTAAGCTAGAAATGTAAAAAGGGTTCTGTCTTTATAATAAATACAGTTCTTGTGACTGTCACATCTCTCAGGAAGCTCCTGAGGCACAAACTTCTACCCTCCATTTCTTATATGCAAAAAAGGAAGAAAGAAAAGGCAGCACACACAAACAATAATGAGAAGCTCACTTTTAACAACGCAACCTAGAACATAGTTTCCTCTACTGATATTAAAATGGACATGGCAGCAACCAAAGAAGTGGTATTCTAGCACTCAAAATTAAAATGAAGGGCCTTAATGCACCTTAGATGTGTCTGCATTCTTACCTTATTTTCATTGGTTCAGGCTGAAAAATAGGCAGAGGGGTAGGCAAAGAAAATGTAGTAATGAGAAAGAAAAACATGGAAGATGGCATCTTTACAGAATGGATCAATATGTCCTCATGTTACAGCGAAATCTACAATTTTCTAGAGAAATCAGGGTAGAGTGCAAAAGCACCTTGGCAGACTACGAAGGGAGGTAATTATGTCTCTCTGACAAAACCTCTTGCACCTATTACTGTGACAGGGCATAAGCTATACTATAAAGCAGCTCTCTAATATCTTCGTGCTAGAGTTCTGCCCAAAATTCCAGTTAGTCAGTCCATGCTAAATACTCCTTTTGGAGAAAGGCAGCCTCCAAAGAGAAACATATTTGTTGACTCCAATCATGTGACAGTGAATGGCTATATTTTTCCTCTGCAGTGATCACATTCTTAGCCAAAAGAAAGAGCAGCAATCACTGATAGCAAAATACCACTGCTATACCTCTAAAACACACTAAAACCATATGTGAAGCAACTGAAAAGGAATCTGGTAGTTTAAATGAATAAAAATATGCCAAAATACCAAAATGAATTTGCTTTCTATCAAATTTGTGAATGCAGTATCAAAGCATGGCTCAAATTCTAGTCTTATTTACAAGCAACACAACATTGTTTGGTTGATCTGACCGATACACTCCAGTGAGACCAGGTATTACTGCCCAGTATCTCCAGAGAAGCTCAAAGTGTTGCCAGGTGCAAACCCAATTTCTGTAAGCTTGGGATGGAGATCGCAAGGTCTCCTAACAAATGCTTTGCAGGTGTGCTTTGTCTGAACATTATTTCACCTGCCTCCTGCAGCTTTGTTTCACCTGCTTCAGCTGTAAACAATTTCTCTAATTGAGTTGGTGCCTATCACCAATTTTGTTTGCACTTATCTTTATATATATATTATTTCATATATACATAAAACACATTTCCTTTGGCCTTTAAACTAGATTTTGAGTGTAACATCTTATATGAAATGAATAGTTTAGGGAATCACAACAAATACAAGCACAGAGGTGTTCTTCGTACAGCAGTTCCTAATTTTGATTAGCTGCTCAGAGCAACAGTTGTGCACTACCCTCACAGTACCTCATACTTCAGAATCATTTATGTCATAATTATCCTCAGCAGCAACTAATTAACTCCTGCTGTTCTCTACAAAAGAATCAACAGCTATTTCTAAATTTATATCTATTTTACATTCTGACATCTGAAGTTTAAGCAAATAAAGTTATATTTCTACTGGAACAAATTCAGAATTAGGAGTTAATTCAGGAAATTTTACAAAATAAATGAAAGTCTTGTATAATCATTCAAATATATCAGACCTTGACAACATACCAAGTAATAGTTCCTTCTATAAACATATTGAAGTAAAACATTTGAAGTATCCTATGATGTTTTAGGAGTTTTTGTGGACTTAAAATATTAAGTAATTACATTTCATAAGTCAAATACAGAGATTGTAGCTTGTTCAGAATCACGAAAGACATAACTGCTAAAATATTTTTAAGCATGTGGTAATGATACAGGAAAAAAAATGGGAAAACCAATAAAAACACATGCAATCAAGCTTTCATTTTACAGTTTCTCTAGCATTCCCTTCCTGTAGCCACATTCCTCTTGTACACGAGATATTAAACCCTGTATTTTTCATGTCTTTAAGGAGTGTTAAAAACCAAAAACAAAACACAAAAACCCACTGAAGATTGCATTCCTTTTGAAAAGAAAAAAACCAAACAAATAAGAGCTATTGAATTTGGGAAACTTTTGTTGCAGTTATTGTGTTAGTTTTTCTCCAACTATCAAAAATCAGCCTTTTCCTAAAACAGAACTGTGCTGTATTTTATGCCAGGCTCAGAAGCTCAGACTGCATAATCCCTGTTCCTTTGTATTCAGTAGATAAATGAAAAAAATGGTTCCTACAGAAAATCTACTTTACTTTTTTTTTTTTTCAATATAGAACACATGAAAGGCACAGCACCTTGTACAGTGATTATAATTCAAATCTGTTACTTCCTTGCTTTAAATGAAGACATGTAGAACAAAAAAAAAACTTTGGACGCAAACAACTATATTTCTAGCACATAAATCACCAAATCAGAAGTTGGTTTTGACCACAGTCACTCACAAACACTCAAAAGCTTTGCCTTTTCCATGTGTTTGTCTCTCTACCAAACCAAGGGGTATTTTTAATCCTGCTTTAGTGACTGCCCTGAATTACCAAAACGTTAGATGAAACTTCACCAGTGTAAAAACACATTTTCAAATGGACATGAAAAGACTTACCCCATCTGGAAGCAGGAAGGCAAAGCTGCTCCTTGAGAGGTGACAGAGCCGGGATCTGCAGGTAACCCATGGAGCCTGAGCAGGGTGAACATCCCAGGGAGACGCCAAGCACCCGAAAGGGCGGTGCCCAAGCCCGACCTTAAATAGCAGAGGGCGTGGCCCAGGTGAGGCTCATTAAGGCAATTAAGGCCTATTAGTGAACTCCCAGCCTTGACTTGTTATCTCAAACACTTCCACCTGTGGTTAAACTTGTCTCCTGTTTTTCGTTTGTTTTTAACAGCAATGGAGAACGTTCTTCTTGCAAAATAACTTTGTTAATAGAAATTATGTTGATGAATCAAAAGAAAAACTTTCCTTACAATTAGAAGGAAAAGGTCATACCAAATCTTTACTAAATAATAGCGTGAGGTCATTACTTACATAAGCATCCCCAATAAGCACACTAATACCAGTAATCACTTATTTCTTTGTTTGTTAACTGTAGATGTTTAAGTGGCTTTTTGGGGAGTCAAGCACCTACTATTTTCTAAAGGTCTAGAAGGGGATTTTAAAATAACCCAAACTGAGAGAGACTTACACGTTTTCTTTGCAAAATACTTCCTTCATTTTTGTGAAACGAGCTGCAGGAAGGTTTAGCCCACTGACCTAGGCAGTAAGGACTTGATGAGATGGGACATAGTACTAATTTTTTGTCTCTCCTGGCTGACCTTGACTTGTTACTTTCACTGTTTCCTAATGTACAAGATGGCAGGAATGGCATTAAATCATGGTAAAAGCCATTAAAATCTGCTCATAAACTTTCACACTGGATGTATATATAGTGATTATAAACTTAATATAGGTAATAACATTCTAGACCAACTGAAAGCAGTAACAAGGGTTCCACTATCTTAAACTAAAGCCAGAATTTCACTTAAATTCAGAAAACTACGTGTTTGTGCATATTTAGTGTGTTAGGGCAAAACATGGTTTCTAAGATTATCATTTATATTATTTTTCTGCACCCTGAGTCTAGCTAAAGCTACTCATTTGTTAATTGGTGTAACAGAGGGAATGGGGAGATAGACCTCTCCCTACCTCCTTTTCTGAAAGACAGTAATGTCTGTTTTGATGCTTCTGATAAATACCTAGACAACCAATTTTTTCTGAATACCAAGAAAAGAATGTAAATCAGCACTGACTTTATGATGAAGTCAGCTTTTCATTGACCTGTGATTTAATAGCAGCTGATGTTGTGCAAGTCTTTCAGGAACTCAGTTCTTTTCTAGATCTTTGCAACCAGTGTAAAATTAAAGGCTATTTTCATATCCATTTTATCCAGCACATTACACAGAAGATTTATGTTTCTCTACATCTAACCTTATTGTGATAGTTAATAAAAGTTCAAATTAGAAGTTTTTGTAATTTCAAAGGCAAGTTACATTTCAGGACACAGTCCTTTCAGATAACCTGATACAATCAAAATATTTTTGATAATAAATTTGAAACCCATTTTCAATTTTCTGTCCTGTCCCTGATCAATTACGACCATAGAATAACAGTATTTTGTATATCTTAATTAATAACATGTCTCTAATGGAAATAATATTTCCTTATCTCTTAGAATAAAGGGCTTGTACATAATTAACAGTCATGGAGCTTTCAAATGCCATAGCTAGGATGCAAAGTCAGTCTAGATTTCTTCTAGATTGCTTTCAAGGAGAAACTAGCAGAGTTGTCTATATAATTCCATTGAACTGGAAGGAAACTAGCCACTGAAATGCAGTACTAGGAGTCTTAATTAGCTAAGGTATCTCACTAGGTTAATTTAACTGTATTTGTACAAACATTTTTGTTCGTAATGCAAACATTTCTGTATTTTGTTTTTATATGAACACAGACTCAGGGACCTCTCTATCACATACTGCACCCTATGGTAGATATGTCAATTGATTTCTGTAGGACCTTCAATGTATAGAGTGCTAGGATTGATGAAAATGTATATAAAATTCATAGTTCCCATGCTATTATATATAAAAATAATTTTAGTCTAAATTAATTTAGATACAATTCCAGCATTAAGAACAAGGACTCTTATCCTACACCATATGCTACTAGAGAATGCAGTTTGCAGTGAGAATCTTATAAGATTGCCACTGAATTCAGTGAGTGAAAGATCAGGTGTTCCATGCATGATATCTGCAGCATACGGACATCTGTGGTGTAAACACGAACAAATAGAGAAGGAGGCATTTCAAGCACTTAATGCAATTGTTTTTTTACAGAGGATTAAGTTTGGTATAATGTTAGCAAGGGTACAGTATGGAACATGGAGCAATTTATATCAAACTGCAGCATTGACCATGAGTAAGTTCCACACAGTAGGCTCCTGTGTAAGCTCTAATCTTAAAAACCTATTGGGATGCAAGGAAAAGCTGATTTAAAAGACTAGTGTTTGTCAAACTATATTCAAGTAAAGAAAAGAATGTTAGGACACTGTAGGCAACAAGAAATAAGACAGCAGAAAAGAAAGCAAACTGATGTGTGCTTTAAACTAAACCAAAAACAAATATGCTGGTTTATATTTGAATGCCGAGGACTGGCTTTGGTTACACTCCAGGTGTTTCTGTTTTCCAGATTCAGCAGCAGAAGTCCCTATTGCAAGGGGACTGCTGCAAGCAGCACATTCCCCCTCCAAAAACAACGTGTTGTGGTCCTGACTTCATGGTGTGGAAATGGAGTTTTATTAGGACTCACTCCTCTTCCTAGATCTGTGCAAGCAAACACAGAGAACCAGAGAGGCAAAACTAAACATTTCACAATTTCTCCTGCTGTGCATGATCATGAACATAGTGAGATGTGGCTACCATTTACTTCACTTACAATAACCATCTCATTGTAAACTCGTCAAGGGAAGAAAAAAGGTTTTATTTTAATATTCATTTACATTCAAATGCAATGTCTGTGTACCTGTCTTCTGGTTATAATGTAAGTCCAGATGTAAGATAACTGAGTATTCTGAACTAACTTTGCTTCTATGTTCCAAAGTTATAAAGATAATACTAACAGCAGTAGACTGAAAATTGTCCACTGTCCTGAAGTATTTCCTTTAATTTATATTGAGAAGATAGGACTAAGGAATATCTTCATTTTGGTATGCTATGCTAAAAAAAAAACCTAAACCAAGCCAAACCACTCTCCATAACTCCCACCCCATAAATAACACATTAATTCATTAATCTTTAAATCTAGGCTGTCAAAATCACATGATCTAATGCTAATTCTTAAATAATATCCAGTGATGATGGGTGAGATTTTGGATCCTGTTTTGTTCTGCATTTTGTTACAGTGCCGGGCTGTAGTATTTGTAGAATGAGTATGATGAACAGGTCATTAATGAGATTTGCTGATCTTTTGGTGGTAAAAGGAGTTGTGCACAGACTGATGTAGAATTAAGAATATTGTATGGCACTTTAATTACATTCCTGTGCATCACATTGAAATAAAAATCCCTCTCTCACTAGAGAAATCCTCAGTGAAAGGCCATGTCAGTTAATAAGAGTCCTTTCACTCATTTAAAAGTCTTCAGGCAGGCTCTATAAAACCAGTAAGTGTGGATCAGAAATGTTGATTTGCAGTCCAAACACAGATAGGATGTGGAGGCTGTTGTAAATTATTATTCCTATACAGACAGTTAAGAATGTTACAGCTTTTCCACCAGTTAACAAGCAGAAGATTTAAGCCAAAGCACTACATGAGGAAAATACACGTTTAGATAGAGGCATGTTTCATCCCTGTCGGTACAACCATGGAACAAAGGCACTGTAGATCTGTATCACATGCAGACACAAGACAAAAATTGAAGCTCTCAGGGAGGAAGTACAACTGTAATTATGCCAGTAGTACATACAAGCATCAAAACAAAAGCCAGTCCCACTGCACTTTCTCCAAGCTGGTTGTGAAATGTAGTGAAATTCTGAAATGGACATATTTGCATAAGATATTTCCTTCCCTGAAGGAAAACAAGGGAATTCTACTGAGCTCTCTGTATCAGTAATTCCCCAGCATTTTACATGTGTTCATTTCACAGAAGGGACTTCTCTATGATTTTAAGTAGAGATCTAGACAAGTAAATGTTTAATTTTGTATACAGGATTCTTCAACTAGTAACATTTGTTTTAGTCCAATGGGAATGTTTTCATTAACTTCAAAGGAAACAGAAAAGGATCTCCAAAGCAGATAGGGGAAAAGAAGGTGACACTATAAATAGAGCTGTTGTTCAGAAATAGAAAGGAGAAGTATATTAATATACATTTCTTTCACATTTACTATTTTTTGTTTATTTCCACTTACAAATCACGTTATTTTGTACTTGTATCTTTAGATGAACCAATATTTACTAAAATAAATCTCCACATAATCTTGTACTACCCCATCAACTTTTCCCTATAAACTCTAACTTTATGAATTAAAGTAAGCAAGTTAATGAAATACTATTAATAGAAAACCTCTACCAAAATCATACACATATATATACACTGGATGGAAGCTTCTCTTATTCTTGTATCTTCTGCATTTACCCAGCTCAGTGTTGCTCATTATGATCTAACAAATGAAATGTTGAGAAACTAAGCACTCTTTAAGTTGTATTTCATATGGTACAAAATCTATAAAGCGCACCTTAAAGAAGCTGATTGCACAGCCAGATACAACATCATTTCCAAAGACAACAACGGGAAAGCTCTTCCCAGAAATAGTGTACTACATGATGGTACATCTAAAGGCAGAGGCAGAAATAGACCCAATTGTCTTAGTGCTCCAAGAGAAAAATATGTGTCCTCTACAGCCCTGAAAGCAACCACTGTCTGACAGGAATCTCTTTAAGGGTTTGAAAAATAGGTAGAACAGATACTCAACTAATCACTGGAATTATCACAGACATCAGGTCTTTATTCAGTGCAGAAAAGCAGAGGCAGTCCTGCCAGACATTTTTCACATGAAGGGTGATGTAAGCTGAATAAAGGATTTGAGGAAATATGGATCCCAGATGGAGGTAAGAGCTGACCAGTACCGTACAGTAAGAAATTTAGAACTGAGAAAAGGTGGAACTAAGGTATCTCCCTTGCCTGCACAATGGTAGATCCCTGTAGTTAAATTACTCACACATTTTTTCACAAAGCATAATTCCCTTGGCATTCCACAGAGTTTAGCCATTTCTCCCAGAACGAGAACTTGAACGAAAAGCAGACAGCACCCAGATGACTGGTGTTGTAATGATCTCTATTGTCATGCTCACATCCCTGGATGCAATATGTTTATTTATATACTCTGGATAGCACTCTACCTGTCATTACCAGATCCACTTTTCTTCCACTTAAGTGTCTTGACTGGTCAGGGTATGTTCTGCCTCTTTTTTCAGAATATTTGTAGAAGTTTGGGCTCAAAAATGTAGTGGCATCCTCCTCAGAAAGACACATTTTTTCTGTAGACAGATCAGCTGATGTGACACCAGCAATATAAGTTGCATTTTACTTTACTAAATATATGATTTCTCAACATTTCTAATCTTATGCTCTCCTAAAAGCAGAGAAAGGTAATAATCTCTAAGAAATCTTAATAGAATATTCAATAATTTTCTTCCCTTTCCTTAGACTTTATTACTTCTTTCCTTCTGTATAAAAAATTTGAGAGATTTTAGCGTAGCCTTCATATTTTTTGCTGTGTTCTTTTCCACCCTGGCAATTAAAACACTTTTTCCCCTTTTACCTTCCTCCACATACACACACACATCCAGCACTTTAGGAGGGCTGAAGTGTGCACAGGACCACAATAGTGGGAATATCTGTATCTACTTTGTAAATATGAACAAGCAAAGTAGCCAATTTTTGTGCCTTGCTAGGCTATTTTGTGAAATATTGAATGGCAGAATATTTGTAACTGTATATAAGATATACCTACATAACATTTCATGTATTTATTTGTTTCAAATATTTGCATCTCTCTAGCATAAGTAATTTTTTTAATAAAGCTCTGAAATAATGTAATGTCTAGTAAGAATTTTGAACTAATAATTAATTTTATAACTGAAGTTTATTTGCTGGTTTTCTTTTCCTTTTTAATTTGTTAATATAATCTGTTCTGTTGGCATCATTTTTCTGTCCTGATGCTTTGGCCACCTGCTGTAGCTGGCAAAATCAGATGTTTAATACTGGATAGCTTATAAAAGTTTCTGTAGTATTGTTTATTTATTCAAGTGTGGTAGAGATTGAGAGTTCTAGCTCTATCACACTAGAGGCTTCATAAACATATTTTCTCCTGACTTTACAATGTATGTAAAAAAACCCCAAAACACACCAAACAGGATCCCTTGAGCTATAAAACATCCTTAACTATATGCATGTGAATATAGAGGGATACATATTTTGTCCTGGATTTGACTATATTAGAAAATTGTCATTTCAAATTTATTTTCCTAGCTAGATTTTACCAAATAAAAATCTTGTGGGTTTTATTCCCTTCTTCCAGGACATCTTAACTCAGAAATTATTCTACATCCCTGTTCATAACAGACCTCCTGGGAGTTTTTCCTTTCTAAGTTCAGCATAACTGGTTGCTAGCAAAAGCATTTCAAAGATGAAAGAGGAGACATACTCAGTCAGGACTACACCAAGCAGTACATTAACTCCTTGAATCATCTGCAGCACTGAAAGTAGGCACATGTCATACAAGCCAGTGTTCTTACATGATGCTTCTAATTTCTTTCTCCATCTTGAAAGTAATTTCCACAAGAAAACAGTATAGAAATGCAGTTTGTAACTTTACACAGTTTAGGAAATGCTGTGGCTTTACTGGGGACCAAATTAATGGATATTCATGAAAATCACTGTATTTTTATCAGTAATAATCTGCTATATATATATATAGCAGATATGAGAAATCTGGCATTTATTTACAGTCAAGAACATCATATCAGTTAAATAAAGCAAGGCAGAGTGAAATTTAAGAAGCAAACACTGAAGTATGAGTCTTTATATTTGTCAGAACACGACTTTCTATCAGATGAGCCTGCATTGATGACATATAATACCATAATATTTCTATAACTCTCCTTACAGACATAGGATTATATTTAGCAGAATTTTCTTAGCAAACCTTCTTCTATTAATAAACCAAAACATATTTCTAACAGTTTGCAATCATTTTGTCTCATTGAAAAAAAGTGCTAAAGAAGAGTTTTGTTGAAAAAAAGACTTAATGTATCACATAACAAAAACTGGATTTATATTTAATTTCAGTTCACCGAGGTTATCCTGGGTCTTCATTGTTCTGAACCTTAGGTAGTGTTCATACTAGTAGCAAAAGACCAAAGAATTTTACCTAAAAAGAATTTATTCTAAAAAAAAATGTACTTTGTTTTGCTAAATTGCATGTTCAGGTGTGGCAGCAAATGATTGTAACTTAACTGTTCTGGATAAGGAAGGGGACACTAAAAGCTCCTGAAAACCTTCATTGTTTAATGATAAGTCTTATTTCTATCAATGCAACAATGTTTCTGTGAGCTAGATGAGCTTTAGGCAGTGCTAACCCACCCCTCTGGAGGACTTCTGGTGTAAGTTTTTGTTTTGTTTTGTTTTTAAATCAGTAGATGTGCTAACTTATTTACTATTGTAATTATTTTGAAGATAAAAAGAAGCATCTAAAAACCATTCCTCTTTTCAGCAGTGAGTGACAGTTAACCAAGCAGACAAGTCAAAAGGAAATCAATAAAGACAACCTAAGGTCAGCAGTGAGAAAGCCACTGGCACACAGCTAAAGCAAACCAGCAGCAGCAGATTAAGTGAGGAGTAACGTTGTGAGCAAACACAGGATTTTGCTTGTGTATTTTCTTCCTTCAAAATGCATATATGCAACTTACCTGATTCGTTCAGGAACAGGTGCCCTGCACTGAGTCAAATATGACCCTAAATCATCAAAGTATTATGGAAATATTTTTCCTGACATGATTTAAATTAAAGTTAAGGTAAAATAAAGATAAATGAACTCACATGCAATGAAAAAAGTAAATTTTGATAATGCCACTCTCATCTACTCCTCATTTTATGTCATAAATGTCAAGGATGTACACTGATATTCAAACTGCAGTTTAAATAGGAAAGATATTTATCAGAAATAGCCTGCATAGAAAAGTTTAGTGAGTTCTACCTTCTCTATGAGAAAAAGGAGGGAGAAATGGGGAAAACTGACACCCAAAGGCAAACACGATATTCCAAAATAAGTCCAACAGCAAAGAAAAACATCTGAATCCAGAGTAGTTGACATCATAAAGTTCCATACAGAACCATTCCTACTAGGAAGAGAAAGTTGATCCAAGAGAAAATTGTTGCTCCACTAACGTGCTTATCTTAAACAGTGGCAATACCTCACATTAACCAACTCACTGTACATTTGAGCAGGGTTAGAATTCGTGAATTTCTTGAATAACTTTTTTTGGCAACCTTCCTTATTTTGGCAAGAATCAAAGTAGGTACTTGCTTCCCTTTGCCAGGTTGATTAAAGGTTTGGCCTTGTTCCATTCTGCTCCAGGAGTGGTCATGTGCCTATATGGTGGCACATATAGGCTCAAACAGACACATTTTGATGCACTTACAGCACATGGTGTGCCAGAATTAGTAACTCAGATGATTAAATCTGGGAACGTGGATGGCTGTAATTGATTTTAACACATCCAGGATCTAATCCAAGGTCTCTATAAGCTGTCAAAAGGCTACAGCCACCGAGTCATCGAAGATTAACCTACGGATTAGAAATGTGAGTCTACTGCAAATGTCAAAAACGACAAAGCAAGCCGAGTTCAAGAGTTTTACCCAAACTTTGCTTTATATATGCCATGTCTTGTGATTCTCAGATCATTGTCTAAGCTGTCCTTGTCTTGGAGAGTTATTCTCAGTAGTAAATTTCTGAGTATATATTCATGAAAAGTCTTTTGTGAAGATATTTTTTCTAGAAAGAAAGGGTACTGCAAAAGGGTGCCAGCTTCACTGCCACACTTGGACTAGCAGCAAACAGATAGGTAGAAGTACAGCACAGTTCTGCTCAGCAGAGCTAATCTGCTTAAGCCAATCAAAGTGTCTTTTACCAGGCCAGAAAAACTATCTCTATGTAACACTACATGGAATATTAATAAAAAGAACTATAAGCAACTTGTAAAATATTTAAAGAGATAAAACACCTCAAATTCAAGTTACACTTTCTGTAATGGACAAACAGAAATTTTATACTCTAGCAGCACTTTTCCTTCATCATTTTAGAATTTCAGTTCACTACCAACTAAAAAGATTTTTTAAAAAATCTGTTCCTATTATTTCTTGTTCAATTTCAGTCCCTTTTTGATTCTCACCCATCCACAGAATGTTTCCTAGACTATCCTGAAACCCATCTTCTAATATATACACTTTTAATATTTTTACATAGTCATCTGAATTCTGAAACTTTTTAACTTTTATTATTCTGCTTTGTTTTGAAGTTAAAAACTCTGAATCATATTTATTATAGCTGGGTTTGATAGAATATTTATTTTTTGAAATAGTATGTGTTCTTCCACATAATAAACATATCTCATAACTCTCAGATGATGATATATTTGTGACAGCATCCTAATAACAACTCCATAAACATAACTGTCAGATATTTCAAAGTGCTGGCCAATGATGTTTTATGTATTTGAGGCTGGCAGGCAAATTTACTGGGGAGATTATGACTTTGCACTGATACTATAATTGCTCTGTAAGATTTGTTCAGCTCTGCTTTGGTAAAGGAAATGCCTTGTCTGACAAAATTTAGAGCAGGTCACCAGGAAAGCTGCATTCCTGGCTGAGTGCAAAAAACATGTGTTAGAGTAGAACACCGGACAATCAGTGCTCTGTCTCTTTGGTACGTAAAGCATCGACACTCATAAAAGAAACACAATGGCAAGGCATGAGAAACATGACATTAATACATGGCTTTAAGATAATAATTCCCCCCCTTAACAACAATATTTAATGCTTCACACCACATGCAGAGATTAGAAATTAAGTGGTCTGTCACATTCATTTTGAGGTCAATAGGATTTTAATTATTCACTATTTTCCCACATTAAGATCTAAACATTATTCTACCTTACAAAGACAGGAACAAAAGGTTTTCTGAATCATTTTCATCAAGAAAAGGGGATACTGTGAGGTAACTCCTGTGGATAAGACTTAAAAGGTTATTCCTAAAAAAAGCTCAACTAAAAACCAAATTATGAATCATATTTTCATCTCTGCCCTGGTTAATAACTTCTACTGGAGTAGGAAATGACCTTGGAATACTGTAGGTGGTGACATGGACACTCCCTGAAAAATGAAATTTAGAAATTAAAGTAGTTATAAGTATAACTTAAGCATTTAGAAATTTAAGTAGTTATTTCAAAATTGGCCCTAATATTGCAAATTAAGAATAGCTAAGCTATTATGTAGACAAAGCAATTGAATCACAACTTCAGCGCATTCTAGAATTACATTTGACTTTAACAGTCTTAGTTATCTGAAAATTGTTCCCTGTACCAGCCCTGTGCAATCAAGGGGGAACTTAAGTACACTACTAGACAAAATTTAAAGACTTCTATTACATATTTGTACTTTGTCCTGCAGTTTCATTTTATAATCAATAAATTCACCTACTTCTTTGACAGCAAGACATGATTTTTTTACTTGCAATAATTTCCTTACTCAATCTGATAAAGTGTAAAGGTGAAAAAATCCAGAGGAACATATTTTAAACTAGTGGCAATGGTATAACATAAATTCATTTGTATTTACAGATATCCATAATACAATTCACACTTATGCTTAGCAGTTTCTATAAAGGGTATGTTATTTGTCCACAGGTGCAGTAAAATCATCATCACATTTCTAATTTCTTATTTGCAATTGTCTGACATGCTCAAAATTTCAAAAGAAACCTATAATCTATCAGTTAAATTTTATTAAATAATATCAATACAAATAAATTGAATTTAATTTGGATATGGTTCTGCTTGTATTATCTCTGTTGCTTTCTATACTACTTTCCTCCATTCACACTGCTACTGTTGCTTTTCGAGGAGTGTGTAGATAATATGCTTCTTATTCTAAAAACATACAACTTTATGAATGCTGCCAAATCTTTTAGCAACTTTAATCCTACAGCTTCAAACCCTATAGCCATTAAGAGACTGCGTTACTTGATTTTCATATGTGGTTGCCAAATTTGGCACTTTCTTAGCAGAAAAGTAACAGAAAGCTCTTTGTTCTAACACAATCAGCAAAGTATGTTTGTATAACTTTTTTTGCTCTTCTTCAGGCATCTGTAAAATATACATGGCTCAAGATCAAAAGCTGTCTTTTACTAAACCAAGAACTGGTATCTTCTGTTTTCCCTAACCTGATCTCAAGAAGGAAAACCTTTCTAAATTCTACTGTTCACTTGTTGCTTCACTAATAGGATCAGCTCCTTGCAGAAGAATTTTAAGTTTTTAAAAGGTAATTAGGAAATGACAGATGAGTTGGTTAAGAGGTGTCTGTAGAGACACATATACATAGGAACAGATTTTTAAGAGGTAAATCTTTGGGCAATATCTGAAAAGCATATATAATGAATTAAATATTATTAAAACTTTAGCAATAGGGCTAACATGGGGGTGACAGTGGCAAACCGATGTCTAAAAGCTGCAACTGAGAGCAAACTGTTGTCAGATTGCTCAATCTTACTGCCCAAAGGTAAAGCATTAAAAATTCAGGGAGAATTTTTCTTAGGTTGCTTACGAATGACACGAACCAAAGGTGACTGAATGCAAAACACAGGCAAGGTTTGCAGGGAAATGAGAAAGGTAACAAACAGCAGCAGCAGAATATCCCTGCCCCCACATCTTTTGCCTCTTGGTGAAACCTGGTGTGTAAATCAGTGTGACTACAGTGACTTCAAGGAAGCCATGCCCAGACTCTCCTAATCTGACCTCACTGTTGATCCTGCACCGAGCAGGGCATTGGAAAAGGTTCCTTAGAAACAGTGTCCCTGTGGGACAGGGAAGAACATNAGCAGGGCATTGGAAAAGGTTCCTCAGAAACAGTGTCATAATATGGCTTGCACTACACTGAGATGTACCTGGGGACAGGGAAGAACACAAACATTTCTGCTCACATACTTTAAAATCCTAGTGGCCATTACTCCTAGCCAAGACTTATGGCTGTCAAAGGAGGACAGAAAAGAGAGAACTAAAAGGCGATTTCGTGTTTTGTCCTCCGTACTGCTGAGGAAAGGCAATAAAGCAGCAGAAGTTTTGACTGAAGAGCTTAACCATCTTTGTATCACATCTGCAAGGAAGACAGCGTGGCAAACATTTTGCTAGGTCCAGCTCAGCAGGCATTTAAAATTCCTCTAAAATTCATGAATTTTATACATATTAGGTGTGATCAAAGAGTACTTTGGTATGTTTGTTTAATAATGGATGGGTCTGTTTGGAGTTTCCTGGGGCAAGAATAGGGGATGTTTGTGTCATCACTGCTGAGCAGTCTAATTTGCATGTAGGCATCAATATTCCCACGGCACTTGATAATTTTTTAAGCAAATTATACTGGAAACATTCTTTCTTCTGCTACTATTAGGATATCCTCACAAGTGGCAGAAGAGAATGAGGTAATCATATAATGATTTCATTAACTGCAATTTATTCAGCATTTACATTATTCTAAAGTATTTTTCCTCAGCAGTACAGGTTTAAATGTGGTTCAAGCAAATTATTATATTGTTTATCAACATCACGAAAGAAGTCATTAGATGAGGAATAACTTGATTAGCTTTTGCTTTATTCTTTTCTAATTACCATTACATCAATGTCTATAAAGCTGGAAATGAAAGAACCTGAACAATAAATATATAGAATAAAAGTATCTGAATAAGAACATGGGCCTGGAAACATTTCTTTCATTACATTTACAGTGCTATAGTATCATCGATTTCTGAGATAGTCCTGATTCACAATCACGCAAATGAGGAGAGAAGCAAGTCCAGAAAATCATCATCCGGAAACACAGATTTGGAAAAATAGTTAAAAGGCAGCTTTTCTTTCTCTTCAGTGTCAGATAACATAATTTTGATGTACTGCATTTTATTTTTTAAAGAAGAATTAATCCTGGGGGATTTGTTCACGTAAAATGCCTTTTCAAAGCAGTAAACATCAATGTCTCAGTGTAAAAAGAAATCTATGTAGTTGTCATATGCAATAGAAAAGGTTGGCCTTTCAATACACTTTGTATTCCTGACATGCAGATACACATTAACATACCAGCTACAGTGCTCTAGTAAAAACATCTTTTCCAATGCTTAATCCAGCCTCCCAGAAATGAGTGTCTGACACTAAAACCCTTCAAACAGCTTAGACTCTCAAGTGGGATTTGTGTTTTATATATACTTGTCATTGTAATGGAAAACACATTGTCCTAATGCCAGGTTCTTAAAGTAAGGAGGGTCCTTTACAACAAATATAATAGTAATGCCAGGATTTACAAAGTAATGGCAGTGAGGTTTCTCCTAAGGATGGATTTTAGCTAATCATGTAAAAGGATTCCATGCTTCCTTCCAAAAAATCCCACACTTTTTTAATTCAAATAAGTATGAGGCCAGTTTATTCAGCATCTGAGCAACCTGGTCTAGTGGAAGTTGTCCCTGTCCATGGCAGGAGGTTGGAAAAAGATGCTCTTTAAGGTCCCTTCCAACTGAAACCATTCTATGATCCTACAAAATACAAAGTTTATAAAAGCTTAGGTTGATTATGGAAACAGACCTAATTACACTATAGGACTGTGCAGTTGCCTGTGGAATTTACATTCAAAAACCATTTAAATCCATGAACTCTGTGTATATACTCAAGGCTGAAAATATCAGTGGAACTTCAGCAGAAAGCTGATCATCACTCCCTTTATTCTGTCTTGGACTTTAATTCCTAAGAGTTTCTGTCATAAGGCTGAAAATCCCTGGTCATTGATTTAAACTCAGTTCCACTGTACGTGTAATTATTCTAAAACATAAGAACTTGGATTAAGGACTCATTGTCAGGTCACTCTGGCACTGAAGTCACCTGAAAAATGTATGTGATAGTTGATGGAGGTTTGTCAGTGAGGTTCTTTTTAGCCTCCTTTAGCTTGAACAAATGGGCATCTACATATATCAAAAACTATGGAGAGAGGGTAATACTTAACCCCATGTATGGAGACAGAGTTTTCACTCTCTCCACAGACTCTGGGAAAATATTATATAATCTCATAAAGGCAGAAAGAGCACTGCAGGAGTTAAGGAAGTCTCTATTCAGAAAGCTCATTGATATGTAGCTTCTGTTCTAATCCTTAAAATAAATGATAAGGTTTAAATGCTCCACACAGTCATTTTGTCCAATTTTTTTTAAACCTGTTTGTACATTTGAAGCTAAAGTCATAAGCATTAATAAGGATTAAATAGCTGAACTGATCTAATAATCCCTGCGCTTCAAAAGAAATAATCCTTTTCTCTCAAATACCCTCTCCTCCTCTCTCCCTCTCTTAGCATATTTAGTTCTCTGCATTAGTTTTCTGCCGTTTGAATGCTCTTGTTTGGCTCATCAAGGAGACGAACCAAGAGATGAGGCCCAGACAAAGGGAGGGAAGTGGAAGGAAGAAGTATATGGTCAAGAGTGAAGAAAAACTTAAAGGGAACTGGAACTGTCTTCAGAGCTGTCTAACCATGTCCTGTTATAAATTGCTGTACCTCAAGCAACAGAGGCATTCATTTGAGGTGACAAACCGGACATATTAGTTTAGTGAAAACACTATATTAAAGTGACTATATGGCCTCTAGTACTCAAAATACCTTATTTAGAGGTAACTAAGCTAACAATGGGATTGTTAGCCAGATCTTATTCTGTTTGCTCATTCTGCTGCTGCTGCAGGCCACCTAGTACACTAGAATTCTCAACTTCAGCAAGACTCTGCGAGAGGTTTTGGTAAACATTTATCTGACAGTGGAAGTCTGACAGAGCACAAAACAAGCAATTGCACTAAATTCTAGTTCTCAGAATGGACTGCTATATAGGCAATCTTTACCTTTGAATCAAACCCAGACATTTTGTGTGGGTTCAATGGCAGCATGTGTACTCAGTATAAAAGCTTAAAATATTTGCAACTCATAAATGATACCTGGAGACACATCAGACAGGATACTTGACCAGATCCAATCATAAACCCATAAAAGACCACAAAGGTCCAATCTTTAGAACTAATATAGACTTGTCTGGTTTAAAAATACATATTAAAAGAACCTTTAGCAGTTTGATTGGAGCAAAACCAGCAGCCAAAAGTTAATAAATGTTTCATAAAAAATTAAATGGCACCTTTCTATTAAAGAGGAAATTCAGTCTGTTTTATTGCAACCACTGTAATGAATACAGTCCACTAACAGCATAGAATTCTTCACTGATCAGTGCAAATTCAAGAGGACTTCATGTTCTGTTTGCAGAGGTAAAAAAAGGGGCAAAGACACCACTTAGCTATCCTAATTAATGAGTCACAATCACTAAAACAGCCTGGCTCTGTTAAGAGTGAATTCAATGGAGCCATTACTGGTATACAATGGAATATGCTAAAAAAGAATCAGAATCAGACCATGGGGTTTAAAGCTGAGTTCAAAACAGGGAAGGAAAAGAGCCCCCTGGTGTATATTAACACAATGTAGTATAGATCCATCGTCTGTAATGCATTGGTTTGCTTTTAACTCTCAGCCTGAAGCCAAATCAATTTCAGCAGTTTGTGCTGGACAGAGAACAATTGCTAATCTTCTTTCTCCTCTTTCCTGCTGCTTAACAGGGCTACAAATAATGGTTTAAAATTACTCTCAGAGACCTACCCACATAACTTTCAGAGCAGAAACCAAAGCAAGTTAAATGGTCAAAAATCACTTATATTCAAGTTGAAATGTCTTTGAAATGCATAGAAAAGATGAATATTGCATAAAATTAATTGAGAAATACCAATGGTCTGTAGTCACTGCAAGGGTCCTATGTGGATTTGCAATCAGGTAAAAGAAGATTAGGAGTCAAGTTTAAAACATATTCAAAAGCAGGAAAGGCAACTTCTTAGTGCATATTTGTGTATTGCAGAACCATCATTCTGGCATTGCAATACAACTATTAATCTGGTTAACTGCCCAACTAAGCAGATTCTGGATCTGCTGAGCATTGCTAGAGAAACAATTTTCATGGAGCACCATGAAAATTCTGGTTGTGTGTAGATTGGGGCTGATGCATTTAAGGTCTGGAAGAGACCACTCTTTCTGATACTGTTACATGAAAACCCACAACTCTGCACCACAATACCCAGAAATCTCCATCAAACCAGTTGTACAAACCCAGCATAATTGCTCTTAAGGCCTAATTCTCACTGTGAAATATATTTAAATGTTGATACTGTATTATAACTGCTCTGCACTTACAACACACAACACTTCGCAATACAGACAAGTTCAGCAAAATATTTAAATGTTTCCCCAGCTTCAAGAGAAGGGGTTACTCATACACCTCATATATATATTTTTGAAGTGCAATTTAAGCCTAGATATACACAACACTTATAAACAAAATGTTAATTCTTGCTTCAGTCTTAATGTAATGAATTATAATGCAGCTTTTAATAGTTTACCATCTCACAGAATTTCACTCATCAGGCCGCAATTCTACCTTGCTCTTTGTGATCAGATGAGAAAAGAGGTTTTGGTTATGCCGCAAACAGACATACCTGGATATTTTTTTTTATATTATGCCTGACAGTTTGCAGAATATTAGTTTGGCTTCCAACATTTAGTCATATGTGAATGTAGCACGGGTCAGCAGAGGTTTCTGCTCAAAACTTTTGAGAGCTCTACAAAGTCTTCAGTTTTAATAATTCATTCAAAAAAATAATCTGACGTGATATATTTTCCAGGAAACGAAAATGTTTCCTGTTTTTATCCATACAAGGCGTGATCAAGCAGTAGTTGAACTGCTACTCAGAGTTGGCAGTGCACACAATGCTATGCTACACTAATAAAAGACTACTGAATTCATAAAGCACAAAGGTAGTAATCTACATTAGACAGGTACAAACTTTCTACCCTTGTCCACTATCAGATTGTAAGGAAGGGAAATTTCCTCTGGTTATATCAAATACAAAAATGACTGTCAATTCTTGCTTGACTTTAGAAACACAAGGGATATTGTTGAGTTCTCAAATCAAAATTAACTTTTTATGCACTCCCATTACATGTCACTAGTTTAATTCCACTGACACATAAGATCTTTACTAGTAGCTGTACCTGCTAATGAGAATCTGTAAGACAAAGAGTTGTGCTAAAAGGGTTTTTAGGCTTTAATAATACATACAGTTTAAAGATTTCTTACAAGCATTTTCTGTGTATCTTGTCTCTGAAAAAACAGGGGTTTATTTCCCTCTTAATGGAGGTTTTCATTACTTGCCTAGTATTTTTGGTCAGCTGCTTAATGAAATCCATCTCCAACACAATTTTATGTATTGTGAAAGAGGGACAATATTTTTTCATCTGTGTTGTTTCATTAGACTAGGAAAAAGAATCAATAGTCCCTTATTACATGAAGACATAATGCCTCAGATTGAAACAGTGACATAGGTTAATCGATATGAAGTGAGTTCACACAAGGATACCCAAGAACATGGAAGAATGGGAAACACCAAAAAGTGGCATAGCTTTGTGCTTGCTGATTTGGATTTGGGAATACCCACTGACTTACAGATTCCCATTTAGTTTGATTAGAACAGAAATAGTGTGTTTTATCTGGAGCAGCTTAACTTAGATTTTCAGAAGGAATTACTCAGGAAAACAAATGAAATAACAAAGGATTGAGGTCCTTGTAATATTTTTCTTTATAGAGCCATATTTCTGTTTTAGTACAAGACTGAAAAAAGTTTTCTACCATAATATTGTTTAGCAATTCATATTGTAAGTTATTGCTATCACATGAACAAACAACAATAGCAATCTTTGGAATCAATTAATTCGAACCTCAATTTATATATTTCATCAAGAATTCTTACTTCTCAGGCAACTGCAAATTGAAAAAAAATTGACTCAGTCCAAAGTGTGCAAAAATATACATGGATACCTATCAAAGGTGCTAAAAAAATTAATTAAATATTGATCAACAAACTCAGATTTTTTAATAGTATCATGAATTTAATTCTGTATTTTACTTCAAGAAAATATTTGTAGGGTTCATCAGGTTATTTCTTGAATTGGCATAAAAATGACCAATTCAGTTCTCTAAACTATATCATGAAGCCTTGTCTCAAGTTACTGATAAAACAGTACAAAGAACACCACAAGCTATGAGACTTGAGGTAAGGACTTTGTTACATAGTTACTTATTTTGTCCAAAATTCCATGCCACTTGCTGTTATTAAACATCGTTCTCACATTCCAGGTACACAAACTAAAGCAAAGCCATCCCAAAATATAAGAAGACATGCCTGTGAATAATCTGCTTGAAGTATTCAAATGATCTATTTATATTCCAGTGAGTCCTGAATCCAAATCCTAATTCCACTGTGGTTATCGGTTTACTCTCATCCAATTTACAGGTAGTTTTCCATGAACAGCACAGACAAATCTTTTTTTTATCTCAGAGGATTGCATAGGCTGGGGCTGCCATTTAATGACTATTTTGAAAAATTTATTTATCTTTTCCCTGTTTTCAAGTTGCTGTTACACCATTTATGCACATCTAGCTTTTGACATTTGTCTTTCATTTCAAGTACTGGATTTGAGCTGGTGACCTTTTTTTCTCTAGTGAAGCATTAGAGGACATTCCAGCCCATTTAATGTATCAGTTTGCAGCCCTTTTTCCTGTGCAATGGGCAGGGTGCACCCTGATATGCCTAAATTAGGAAGATCTACATCTCTAGAACTCTTTTCTTATAATATGATCACATTTTGTTAAAATTTTATTAAAGAGGAAAAAAAAATTAGTAGTCCAAAGATGTGATCAAGGATTTTGCTTATTTTCTTTTGTTGCTTTTTTACAAAGTTCCAAGAGTTCAAGGTTTCTCTGCCATGTTTCCCTCATCCTCTCTCCTTCCCTTTTACTGATCAACAGCCTCCACACATCTAAAAGGCTTTTGAAACTTTCCCATTAGAGAATAATCATGGTCAGTAAGACTATCCAATTTATTTGCCAGCTTCACTGAAATTAGCGACCAGCTCAGGTTCTTAAAGACCTTACTCTACAATTATCCTGAGCAACAAAGTTAAAGGGAGAAGAACATCCCAGACTGTATTACTGCTACTGTAATATTTGAATTACAGTTAAGCATTTTATCAGAAGTGAGGACTCCTCACTCATTAATTTTCTGTCATTCACTGCAAGCACTGGAGTTGAAATGTCACATTCTCTGGTTTCTTCCGCCTCCATGTTCTAAAACAGCAGAGCTCTGGCAGTTTCACTGCAATCAGACTTTTCTATTATACATGCTTTTCATTAAATTACTAGAAAAATAAAAATAAAAACAAAGCTGGCATGAAATTAGGTTACACAGTGTAAAATTATTCACAGCAGCCCACCAAGCCCTACATCAGGGAAAGTCATAGTGTCTGACTCTGCAGAATTTATGCAGCTTGACTGTACTACATCTGGAGGTCGACAGCTGGTTATTATGTACACCTAATTTATCCAAGCAGTAAATACCACAAGTAGAGAAATCTATTCACCTAAGGCTTATGGTTCAGTTGGTTTAGTATTTTATGTTTAAAATAAACTGTAAAATAAATTATGAGCAACTCTTTTCCATGCTTCCTCAACAGTGCATGATACTCCATAATGTAAATACATTAAATGAGGCATCTTTGATCTAATTACAAATCTGCCAATGAACATGATACCTGATTGGTTTTTTTAAATAATTACAATAATAATTTTAAGTTCTAACACTTCTTAGGTAAATGACAAAAGGTATTGGAACAGTTAGACTACAACTGACAGCAGAGGAGGAACCACTTGCCACCACTACTTTGCATACCTGTGCTAATTCCCATTCAGGGATCACTCAGCATATGCAAACAGTGACTTAAATTCTACAATGGCCTTATGAGGGTATGTCTAAGCATAATAAAAGTAAGTTGACTACAGAGAAAAGTATTTGAGGAATGATGTTCTAGAGATAATAGTTCTCGATCTCACTGGAAAACTAAAGGTAAATATTCCAAAGAAATTTTTTGTACCAGCTTCATTTTAATGACAGAAAACACGCATCTAAATCTCTCCTTGTTTAGTCTAAAATCATTCTCCCTTGTCCTATAATTATCTGTCCATGTAAAAAGTCCCTTTCTCTCTTTTTTATAAGCCCCCTTTAAATACTGGAAGGATGCAATGAGGTCTTCCCAGAGCCTTCTCTTCTCCAGGCTGCCCTCATAGCAGAGGTGCTCCAGCCCCTCTGAGCAGCTTTGTGGCCTCCTCTGGACCAGCTCTAACAGGTCCACATCTGTTTTGGTTTTTTAATCAGATGGTTTAGTCTTTTGGGAGGTTATCAGGCTTGTGCAGGAACCAGGGTATAAAAATCTACTGGTATATCATTTGAAAACAAAGTTGAGTTGCAGTCAGTGTCTACTGTCCAAATAGTCTTCACTCTAAAGAAAATATGAACCAGAATTTTATAGGACACCGTCTAAAAACTAAACCTGCCATTTTAAAATGAAATACTAGTATTTTCAAATTATTCAAGCTTATTTTTAATGAATCAATAATTTTGAGAACTTCTTTCTTCATAAGAGAAAATATACAACAGGAGGGTTTTTTTTAATATTTGGAAAGAAATATAGCAGTAAACATTGAAAAAACCCCCAAAGTTCTGGAACTATTTAGAGAATTTATTCAATATTCAACTACTAGCAAAGGCAGGTTATTACTCTGCCAACTTGAACTCCCTGAGATTGCTAAATCAAGCCATCATTTCTTATTCTATCAAAGACATGTGCAAAGAAATACAATAAGAGCCAGCCTGAAATTTCACTGTCTACTGTCACTCCATTTTATCATTACATTTCTGGTGAATATATTTCATCTTCATGCAAGTGTTCACCCTTGCTCTCAGCTTGTTCCTCCTTCTCAGATATCACTTACTCAGATTGCATGTATTTTATCTTCTTAATGTTACCTTATAAATCATTCTCTAAGATAAAAATTCTTGGTTTTCTTCATTCTCATCTCTCCTTCAGCACATCTCTTTTCAAACAATTTACTTGTATTAGTTGCCATTGAATGGAGAAGTTTCAAAATCTTAATAATGCATTAAAAAAAAAAGCTGATGGGGGGTATTGAAGAGGAGCGAAACCATTCAACAGTAGTGTATTTTTTTGTAAATAACTACAGTTGAAGACCACAGTGGTTTCTGAAGAAGTTGCAAGTGATCTCTCCCATTATTTCCTTATTATTGTACATATCTGTTCCTCTGAATTTTATTTGTGCCCCATGACATTTTGTTTATACAGTACACAGAGAAGGAAAAGGTATGTCCTTTTGCCTATAAAGCAAAGGACTTACTAGCATGGAATAGAATTTTCTTTAGCTTAGGCTATAAAATCCTATGACAGAGATAGAATGAAAAAATCTAGGTTATCCTCTAGAAATGGAGTCTGTCCATTTCCTTCTAAAGAATATGATTATCTACTCACTGAAGCAAAAAATTATTAACATGGACATCAAAAAGATATAGATGAGATTTGAAGCTGAAGGGCCCTTGATGGGTCAGCACAGTTCAATCAACACTAAGCTTGGTAATACTACGTGCATTTGTCACAGGCTTCTGTCATTAGCATTGTAGCACATAATACATAATTATATGTAGTATATGTGTTAGATATTTTATGTCTATGCTATATATAACTATAACATGCTATATATAGGTGTATACAGCATTTTTATAACATAATTGCAGTACATTATATATCTCACATATAGCATAACATATATAACATAGGTAATAAAATTAGGGATTTTAATTAAAATTAAATTTAAAATATAAAATTACCTATGTTATACATTTAACATGTGAGTGTGTGTGTGCAACACAAACCTGTAGCAGATCTCACGATGTTTGAAATATTTATTATAAAAATTTTTGACTTCAACAAGTTCAAACTCAACTGTTAAATTAGTCTGTTGAGACTTTGTTTTGAACTTGCTGGACTTGATACATTTTTCTGTTCTTATTTTCCAGAAATTATTTTCACTCTAAACTTTACCTTAGAAGACCTTAATTCTCCTACTTAGCCTGCTGGATAAATTTTGCTGGCCTGTCACCCCTCTAGCATTTACTGAATTGTGGTACACATTAACTCCACTAAAATATCAAATACATGGACGCTACAAAAGCTCTTTGACATGTTGAATCAACCTGGTTAACCAGATTCAACTTTTTGTCCGTTTCTTTTTATTTTCCTTTAAACAGTTTCTTGTCTTAAAAATGCTTGAGGAATGAAATTTTCTGGCTGCTTTTCTTCCATAGAGATATTATATGTAAGTCCATTATGATATAGTCTAATACATCTTGAATCAGATCTGAATTGGGTGCTACATCTCCTTTTGAAGATTTTCTGGTTGATTGCTCCAAAAAGGACTGAGTCAAATTTTAGATATGACAACAGCAAGCATTCTGTCCTGATGTGACATTTATCCAAGATTTATGAAGTTAGCTGAAACTTCTCATTATTGCTGTATTTTTTAGCCTTCTTAACTCTTTTGTGTTTCATGTTCTTTGTCACTTCCCATCATTGCATGTAGAAAGTACAAATTTGGCATAATTCTCTCTGAAATTGGATACTACATTTAAATCCATGGAGGCTTCATGGGGCTGCTGAAACAGTTACCTTAACTATCTGATCTCACTGTGTTTTAATATATCATGCCTGTCATAAACTGTAGAATCCAACATAAAGGTACAGTGACATCTATTTTGGAATTATTTTACCAATCATTCCTATTAAGAGGACTACTTTATCACTATCCTAATTTCAATGTACCCAGTTAAATTCAGTCATTCCAGAACAGTCTTTAGGTATGTAGCATTTATGCAGGAGTACACATGTGCTAAGTTAATGCTCATTTACCTTCTCTAAATGAAACTTTTTAAAAATGTCCTTTCCTATTTCCTACTCTATTGTTTGCTTATTTATTACCCATGTCCTCTACCTTTTTTCCTGTGATACATGGGATTTAAAACTTAAAAAACTTAACATAGAAATTGTAGACCCTCTGTACCACATGCTATTTGTATCAAGTGCCTTCATCCAGAAGTTACTGTTAAAGTGATACAACTACACATATATGATTTTAGAGACACTTGGGACCGACCACTTAGGAAAAAAAATAAACTCAAGCTTACTACTCTGGTCCCTAAAAGATTTCATCCTTCCTCTTCCTCCATGAATTTCCCACTTAATTTTGCAGGATTTACCTCCTATACCCATGTAGTAGCTTACACAATCAACTGCTTTAATGGACTAGCTTATTTCTCCTTGAGAAAGAGAAATTAAGATCTACAGATACATGTTTCATGTTTCAACTTTACAGCAGTAGCAAATTTTTTCTTGAAAATTTGAAGTTAGTAGATGAAATAAAAATGTGTGTTTACACACAGTTCTCTTTCACACGACATGAACAAGAACGAAGCAATAACACCAAACATCTGAGTATTGTAAATTCTGAAGAAAATTCAGTTGGGTCAAAATTGCAGACTGATGGTAAAGGTGATAAGTAAAGGGCACAGATTATGCCACAGAGTAAAGCCAGAAACAGAGTATGTCAGTAGTTTTTCCAGTTCGCTGAAAGTCATGACATTAGAATCAGAAAACTAATGGCCATATTGATTGATTAGAAGTTTTGTTTGATTTAAATGCACTTATGGAATAAGAACAACACTTTTCAACTTATTTTCTACTAATCACAAACATTTGAAATGGTTATATAAACACATTTATGACTGCCCTGCAGGCCCTCCATGTTGTTTACCTGACATATTGTGTTTTTCTGACTTTCCCATTATGTTTGTAAAGACGGCAGCAAAAGAATAAAAATACATAAATTCCAAACAGCAGCTGCCTGTAGTTTGTTTTCCATTACACAAATTGATTTATAATGCCTGTAAGATGCATTTCACTGTGGAACTCTACACCATGGAAGCACTCTGCAGGCTCATGCCATGCTGCTGCTCCACTCTAGCTATAAAACTTCGGGATTTGTCTGTCCGTATCCTTCAGCAATAGGAAGTTTACAATTATAACTCCCACAGTATTGATCAAAATCAATTTTAAAATTAAAGTTAAAGTCTAAAACATTAGGATTAATGGTGATTTGAACATTAGAGAATAGTAGTGACTCATACCCATTCAGTCAGTTATGTGCTCCCCAGACCAGTATTGTGAAGAACTATCAGCATATGTGCAAACAGAAGGTGTTTCTACTGTAACCTGTAAATAATACCTATCCAAGGAAAACTACTCAACATTGCCAAAATGCAGGCACAACTGTCTCTTGAATACTGAACACCAAGTACTGCATTCTGAATACTGAGTATCTTAATTGAATGCTACTCAAGTAATCTAATTCTACTGACTAATAAGGTATGTAATTTATTCGAAGTCTCTACTACAGATGTTTCATATTCATACTACAGCTCGTACAAAATGGCAACTGTTACCATTTTTAAAGCGTCTGTCGTTGCCAAAGCTTTTCTGAAGACAGCTTGTAGGAATCCCCCAAGCCCACAGTATGGCAATTTGAACATATCTTAAAAAAATATTACCTCTGCCATTTAGTTATTGTATCTCTGTTGTTATATTATAATTATATCTCTGTTAGCAGCCGTACTTTTCCTGTAAAATCTATTCCGATGCACATTGTTACCTGAGAGGATGAACTTCTTGCTTGCTCTAGCAGAATTTTCAGAAAGAAACGAGTTTTATACAAATATTTTTATAAAAGACTAATAAATTGTAAGGTTTCTTTAAGCAAGTACATTCGTGTCATCAACACATGAAATCCATTCAACTTCCTCTAGCCCTTTCAGAAAAAAGCCTTGAAATATATATTCAGAAGAATTATTATACATTTCAGAAATTTAGCAACTCTCTAGTTAATTCTGTAGAACTATGTTTTAACTTCTGGAGAGGCAGGGAAAAGACAAAAATCTGTTTGCATTTAGCACAGTGAAATGAAGTGCTTCTTTTCTCACAGTATTGTTCTATATGGAATGCCAAGTGAATAAAAAAGGGGCAGCAAAACCACATAAAACATCATGAGCCCAGTATTCAGTATTATTTTATAAAGTCAGGCTCGAGGATGATTAGGACATCAGGCTTAGTCATAGATCGTGCAAACCCATAAGTCACACAAATCAATTTACTAAACTGAATCCACTGTAATTTAAAGGAAAATAATAATAAAAAAAAAGGAAAAAGAAAAAGAAAATAAGTTACCCAAATGAGTATCTTCAAGTGTTCACTTTCAGTGATTAGATGGCACTTTGGCCATGATACGTCTAATATTAAACACCTTTGGGTCTTTTAGTTCATTCCTTTAACCCTAAATTGATTTGGACTGACAAGTTAAACATACCAGCTTTTTAACACATCCACCTAATGAGTACATCATTTACCACAAACTTTTTTGCTGTCCTATTGCATGATAGGATTTGGCAAGAATAGATAAAAACTTACACTAGTGAGACTGCAGGCATCACAGCTTCTTCAGATATAGTGGAAAGATAAAATGGCAAGAGTCAGATAAAACCATCCAATATTCTTTTTTTTTACTACAATAGACTCTTGAGAGAAAATATCTTCTCTTTTTGCCCAAAGCTACCTTGAATCCTGCCTAAGGCAATTTCTAAACTATTGATAAATTATTCCTAAGATTTAGGAATTCATAAGATTGCCACCTAACATTAGACATGAAACTGCATTCCTAGTTTTGAAGCACTTAGTCATTATACTCAAGTAACAACTTATTGGGTGATATTCCACATCATGATCTCAACTTTGACTCTGACAGTTCACCGCTTAAATTCTCTCATTCTCTGAAATTAAGAGTGAAAGGCCTCAGATAATTCCAGTATCCGGGTCAGACAGACATATGTATATATGAGAGAGCATTATAATCTTTTTCCCAATATGAAAAACTGGAACAAGTTAACATTACTGCTTAGTGATGTAAACTGCCATTAACTGAGTTAACAAAAATAATATCCCCTGGTCTTATAAAAATTCTAGATGTGGTTGAACTGTGTGTAAAAAGAGCAGGAAAAAAAAAAGTCTGAAAGTTCCAAGGCACATAAACTATGTTGATGGGGAGAACTAACAACATAAAGGGCTAAAAGAGTCAGGAATCACAAAATTATGAAGTCCTCCATCTGACTCAGTTAAATCAAGATAACCATAAATTATTGTGATTTGAAATCTAGCATTGAGTCATGATCCACACTAACTCCAAATGTTTGGCAAATACAGGCTGGATGCATAATTGTACAACAGCTTTTCCCCTGAAATAGTATATCCTAAAAGTGAGGAATATTTCCAGAAGTGGAAACTTGAAGTATAGCTTGTTTAACAGGGGGTTTTTTGCAATTCTATGGTGTTTTAACAGTTGTCATCCTCATTTTTTTTTTTGCTTCAGGGATCTTTTTAATTAGACTCATTAGTAAGTAAGGCAAAGAGCACATGAACTCCAGAATTACAAAGTATTTATAATTGGATTACATAACTTTTGTGATTGGATCCTTTCTTTCTAATGCAAATTTCTTTTCCATTTGGGAACTCTCAGGAGTAGCTAATGATTGCCTCAAACTTATTTATTCTTAGATATTACCCACTAAGTGCTTTTGGAAAATACTTCCCGAGATAAAATTAAATATTCCATTTCAGACTCAGTGTAGTAAAGATGAAGAAAAAAATAACTAACCAGCCAGCCAACAAAACCCAAGCAGTACAGTAAGTTCAGCAGTAAGTTGATTCTGAATAACCCACATACAGGAAATAGGTAACCCTGGGAAACAGTTTTGGCTCAGAGTCTTTGTTTCTCAAATGTCTGAGAGAAAAGGTCAGGAACTAGGACAACCAATTCTCTTACATAAACTTCCTTTGCTTCACCAGTGCTTTCTCTCACCTGCCACGACAGAACCTTCTTATGTGGGTAACACAATATAGTGAAGATTTGTAGCCCCAGTTTCTCATTCAACGTTGATCTCCTGTTGTCTCTTGGTTATATAAAAGAAAAGCAGACTCACATAACTCTCCTGTAGTTGATTTGTTCATAAAAGGCTGAAATTTTAAGAGCTATGTCAGATTCTGTGCCCAGTAATACATGTGTGTGAGGTGCAGTATTTCCACTGGGATTAACTGGGCTACACAGAATTAATTAATTCCACTGGAATTAACTGGGCAGACATTCCCAAGCTACTTCCCAAGAAGGTTACATGCAGTTCCTTGACCCCACTTTTCAAAACAAGCTCTGAGGAATGCAGCAGGCAACTTTGCAGATTATTTAAGAAATAAGGGTAACTCAAGAAACGCTGTCTCATTTAAGTTTTGCCCCCCAGGTGCTGTTCCCTTGCCATTAGAGTACAAGACTGGAGCTGGATTGCCAGGTTTCACTGGCAGGGGATTACATCTAAATAGTATTTAGAAATAATATTGCAGAACCACAGAATGGTTAAGGTAGGAATGGACAGATTTCAAAGAGCAGTCCCTTATAAAAACAAAAACAAGTCCACTAATGTCTGAGAGAAGTGTACTTCCTTTTGTTTTAAGGGTTACAGAAAAATTCCAAGCACGAAGGGTTTGTTGTTTTTCATGTTATAAAACCTTTTTTCAGGCCAAAAGATTTTGACTTTTGTGAATACTGAAAATTCTAAAGTGTTGCTTTTAATGTGACAAGCTAGAAATGCAAACATACCAGTATTCAAATACCTACAGACTTGAGGTTTAAAATTCATGAATATTTACTTTGGGTCCACTCTCCCTCTCCATTTGTCTTGTGATCTATCTGAATATATGATTTGAGCCAACTGTAATTAAGTAGAAGAAAATATAGTAGGTATTTATTTCATGATGCCACAATCTCAGATGGAGTTGGTTTTGCTTCATTATTAGTCACAGGTAGATAACATAACCTGTTTAAGCACTGGATGTTCAAACTTTAGAAAAGATATTTGAAAAACAGTTTTAAAATAGATTGTATCCATCTAATATAATGTGTCCTTATTTTGACAAACATTTCTCAAAAAAAATTCTGTTTGCATTTTACAGCAGTTTTCATAATTTTGAGAAACACCAATGAAAGTAACTGGAAACTTATAAACCAAAGTAACTTGAAAATATAGAGAATTTTAGCATAGATTCCCTCATTTTTGTATTATCTGTACTAACAATAATCACTGAATGCTATATAGAAGCATGTTATGCTTTCCTTTACTTAAAAATTCTGTCCTTTATCTTACTTCACTGTCCTTTCTCCAGGTAGTCCCACTCTCAGGGTTTCAATTTGTAGTTTTGATTGCAAAGGGATGAAAGATGTCAGAGGATCTACTTCAGGTTTATTTTATTCTCATGTTCATGCCCTAAGCCTGCTCTTGAAATAATTCAAAATTGTCTAGATGCTTGTACAGTATAGGATTAGGAGGAAAGAAAAGCCCAATCCATATGTTTACTGAAACAAGAGTTTCAGTTAACCAGGTTGTTCCATACATATTTTACACTCATCAGTCATGCTAAAACATATACTTGAAAACAAGCCACAAAAAAACCCGAAAAAGACACTGTTTTTTTCTACAGAACATGCTGAAAACAGAAAATTGAAAGTGTATCTGCTAAGAACAGTCAAAAAAACGTTGCTCATGAGAGTCAGAACGCCTTCCATTCTGACCCAAGTTTTCTTTCACATTTTTTCCCCAATAGTAATTCAAAAGTGGAAAGAAACTTGCTGTATAAAAATCCTTTGGCATTTAGATGGCTATCTGCATATAAATTAATATGTTAATTACACTTATGAGCTGCATATAATGAGATTTGCAGAGAACACTTAATGTTAGGCTTGAGTAGTGGATGTGCAATTCTATAAAGCTCTTTTTTTTAAACTTGTCATTTATATAAACTTGCAAATTGTTGCCAGGTCTAATAAAAGGGATCAAGAGCAAAACCAGACAAAAGGACAGTCACCAACATATCTTCATGATTAAGAGCATTCCTGCTTTATCTGACTTGCTAGGCTGCTGCTACTTTGTTATGTTCAGCTATACAGTATTAAGGTGTAAAATACCTCCGTATATTCAGGTCAAGAGTTTCAAAAAAGTTAAACAAAAATTCCTGAATTTTCAGAGGATAAATATTCTGCACTTCTGAAAAGCTTTTTCCTCTTACAATCATGGAATTAAAAAAAAAAGAAAAAAAGCTGAAAAATCCTAATCATTATATACAGCATATGGGCTGTACAGTTATTCATGGGACATCCACATTCTACATTATGGCACACTACAAGAACTAGTAACACAAATTCAGGCCAGAAGAATGAAAGGCCTAACAAAGGAGGACTTCAAAAATATGCCAAAAGCACCTTACTGAACTACTACTAAACCTTAGTGTAACAGTGTAACTCAGGGTAAGAACACACCAGCAAATGAAGTCAATTTATTAAAGGCATAAAACTTCTTCCACCACTCAATATGCTATCGACCTAAAACAGTCTATACATTTAAGTGTCTGGTTTAAAGTTTCCTCAAAAAACATGGATAAGTGCTGCAAAAATACACAGAAATTTTCCCTTCTGATTCACTGCATAAAGAATACACAAGAACTGACCAAGCAAATGCATTCCTAAATCTCTGCAGCATCTTTTACTGGCAACTCAGCTTTCTAAAACTTGAAATGAGATTGAAATTTCTGTGTTAAGAACAAGGTTCAATGCTGATATAAAACTTCTACAGTTAAAGCAATTTTCACCTAATGAAGATCCATTCCCAATGATAAATTCAAGAAGTCCCTCTCTTTAAGCCATTTGAAAATAATAAACAAACATGGTCATTGTTTTGCAGGCTGCATTAGGAAGAGCTTGTCCAATATCTGTCACAGGGTTTCACACAAAACCTACTGGAGTTTTGTTCTGACAAAGCTTATGAGCTATAACATTTTTGAGTTGCTGTGGGTATTCTTCAACTCTATTGTGTTTAACTGAAAAAGTCAAACAGCAATATGTTAATTACTCATTTTTACCTATGCACTAGATGAATGTTGGTAAGATTGCAAGTTTATCCTGATGAATACAGTATCCCAATTATTGCAATAATATTGAACAGTTAAGTATTCAATAAGAACCATTACCTTTTTTTTTTTTCATAGTGAAGCTGAATTTTTTACCTCAAAGGAGAAGGCAGGGGGATGTTTGAGTTACTGGTGTTTCAGCTACAGCTTTAAACCAGATCTAAGGCAAGCATTAAAAAAGAAACTTTCCTTCTTTAAAAAGGAACTTTAAAAAATCAAAATAAAAAGTGGAACTCACAAATTTCTCCTTGGAAACAATAGCCCTCCCAAATCTGAAAGTACAATATATTGCTCTCATAACTGTTTAATATAACATAAAAGTGATTGAAAGAATAATTAAATGTGTACACAATGCCAATCTAATAAGCACTGTATCTTCAAAGGTTGAGGTACAACGTATGTTAATGAGAAATTCCTTTGATGAGCTAGAATACACAAAACCCTCCACAAATGCTCTTTTCAAAGCAAAAGAACCCAGCAGTTTTAAACACATACAGTCTCCAAACACTGCTAGAAACCTAAATCACTTAGAAATAAATGTGAAAATGTTTACAAAAATGAAATAGAGGTTAGTGTCTCCTTGGACATTAGGTTTCTTTTTTTGTGTGTAGTGAAAACATTCTGATAGTCTATAAATTAGGCAGGAAAAATATATGAACAACAAGATAATATTTTTACAGTTTCACTGATATTTTTTTGTCCCACTTGCTTAGAGGACAGTGCATCAGCAGAGTGGGATTTCAGCCATGAGATTAGTCCAGTCCACCCTGTAGAAGATTTTCCAGTTACACCAATGAGTTTTGGCTGATGAAACAAGCACCAAGAATAAAATAAATTAACAGGAAGTCTCCAAGCTTTTCGGCACAGCCAAAAATTCTACTCACTTGGTATCACATAATGCTAACTAACACTGACTATATTTCCTCTTCACCTAGTGCCTTGACTCACTCACCAATAGGCTTCCATCCTGACATTTCAGCATCATAGTCCATAGCTCACTGCACTACCTACAGACACACACACAATGTACCAGTAGCATCCCTGAATGCCATTGCCCCCTCAGCTGCTCAGTGATCTTCTAATCTCTCTCTTCCTCCAGCAAAGATGCTGCATTGTGACTTTACAAGTTGTCCTACTGTTGTTGTCAAGGACACACTTTTCTACTCACACAGTTGCCCTGAACACAAAGATGGAATACAGTCATATTTATCTTAATAATTCATTTAGTATTCACTATAACCTGCAGATGATTAAGAATTCATGTGGGGTTCATGTGAATGTCACAGGTACTTCCACATGAGTTCCACTGTAATCCAGCATATTTAAAATCCAATTGGCACCATGACGTGATATAGCTGACAACATCTGAGAAAGCAAAATGCTCCTTTTGCTATAACACCTATTTTGAGACAATGCCATAAATTGTCACATAACATGAAAAAAGGGTAACATACATATAAGCACTCTACATAAATATTCTGGTCAGGAAACATTAGAATAAAAGACAAGTGTAATCTGATGTTTTCTTCCATCTGACTAGTCAGAATCCATTCACACAGTGAAGGAGGGGAACTGGGGGACTAGGAGCTATTTGAAACTATTTTGATCACTTATAATTTCTGAACAGGAAGACTGCTCTGTACTACTCCTTCCAAATATTAAGGGATGAAAAGATAATAACAATACAACAGTCAATCTGAGTTTCATTAAAATATTTTAGATTAGTAATAATAATCCTTAATCCCTTCCATACCTCACCACTAACACTTTTCTGAAGTCAGCACAACTGTGTTCAAATCACTGCAAAAGATCAAAGATATTCAGTTCACATACATATCTACAGTAACAGAATGCTTCAATTATTCTAAATGTAGTGTGAGCTCTAACAAATATTACCCTTAATGAGAGGCTGCTCTGTTTCTAGACATTGCTTACAGTGGCAGCCACAGTATGAACAATTTAATACTCTTTGGTTTTGAAAATAAACCTATTTCTGTGTTCAGTAAATACTGACCCCCAAATCACAGGACAGCACAACATCCACAAAACACATGGTGTGACGAAAAATAATCATGACTGTTGATAGTAGAGAGGTTTAGAGGAAAATTTCAAGACAGTTTCTGTCTCTACAGACTCATTTTTAAAGCACCTGAAAAAACTGTCCATGAACAGGCTGATGACTCAGGGAAATGTAAAAGGTCAAACTGATTCTGAAAACTCACCCTTTGAGCCAAACTATTTTACATTAGTGAAGACTTACACTCTATATATTCTGAGTAGTCTGCATTGAGAGCAAATTGTGTTTTATTTTGAATAACTACTTGTTCTTGGCTGAGATAATTGTGGTTCAGCAGTAGCAGTACATAAGTCATAATCTTTTATCACTTTGGTGCCATCATTCTCTTTCTCAATTCATCTTGATGTGTAATAGGTCTCCACACCATTATATGATTTGTTTCTTCAGCTGTTTATACCTCAGTAGAGGACAACATGTGTACTTGGGAACTGGAAGAATTTCAAGGGCCTGACTCAGAGCAGCACTGAGGTACATGATTCTACACCCTCAGCTGAACAAAACCAGTTCACATTACAGAATTTCTCTACTAAGAATCTAGTCCCTATTTTGCTATGTCAGAGAAAAAATTTAAATGCAATTATGTGAACTTCATCTATTATTTATAATTTCTACCTTAAATTAGCATTTTTATAACCCTCTTACTTCTTCCTCTAGGATTAGGCTTCATAACAGTTACAATGATGAAATCTATGACTTTTCAGAAAAAGCAAGTCAAATGATTAACGTGTGAGGAGGGAGAATTTCTTTAGAGTTACTTTTTTCAATTCTCCCACACGGTGAACCTCACCATTTCTAATAAACAGACCTTTGCACGAAGCACACTCACAGTAAGACCCCTCCACTTCTCGGGGTGCAAGTTCCCACATTTACAGATACTGCTTGTGGGTGCCCAGTGCTGCCAGTGTCAAAAGGGATTTAAAATGCTGCTTTGTTACCATCTGTCTCACTCCAAGGTCCCTCAAGATTGTGGCACACTTTATATGCAACTTTGATATTTCTTTTCATTGTTTCAAAAGCCTTTTTGTAACTCCCTGGTTACTCTTCAATCAGGATGGTGCTCATCATCATATTGAGCAGCATTGATATTGCTGCAAATCCATTCAGACAGTTTGGGTTGTTCCAGTCCCACTGAATTACTCTCACATCACTTCTTGTCAGCTGTTGTTGTCCAGGACAGTGTGCAGCCCTTCTCCCCTGCCCCCAAGAGGGCATACTACGATTTAGCTCAGAGGGGGAGTGAGCACAGTATGAGAGGGAAAACTACTTGGGAAAGAAAGTCAAATGGGGAAAGCCACGGAATGATCAAAAGCACAAAAATAGTTGTTAATATAAACTCCATTGCACTGTATCATTCAGTCCTAAAATTCACCATATCTTCTCACAGTTAAATAAATCACACATAAATTAATTTTACAATTAAATCTTGTGATTCAGATTATAAAAACACATCAAGAAATGCACTTTGTAAATAAAAGAAATGTATTTTTTATCTAGAATAATAAAAAAAAATTAAGAGACTGTCTAAAAGTTGCTTTCATTTTACTGTCTTCTTTTCACCAGCTCCATTTTCTGGTTGAATTATTACACTCCATCATGTTTCTTAATGAAAATCAAGTTCATCAGTCCTGGTGCTATGTCATCTACAGTGTTAGGAGAATGTTTTTTCAGGAATAAAAAGTTTTCTCACTAGACATAAGTGGGTCATGTTTAAGTGTATAGTATATCCAGTATAGATCATATAAGAGTATAAACAGTATAAACATAATTTTTGTGAGAGATATTGACTCTGATAACTTGGCCTTTCAGGACAGAGTTGGAGTGAAAGTCTTTTTTGTTCCTTCAGTCTGTGTATTTTGATTGGATCTTGTTAAAAAAAAAAACAAACCACAAAACAAAACCTAGCTGAGGCCAGGATAAACTTCTGTTAGTAATACACCTGAGTATATCACACACTAATCACCAGAAGACAAAATACAGGGAAAGAAAAATGGAAACACTTAGTTGAACAATTACCATTACTGAGCAATTATTTAATTACAAATAAAAATGTTACTTTTGACCCAGTATGTAATTGATGTTTACAAAATATAGAACACTGTTGTCTGACTCACCTCTTCTTGTTATACAAAGCAGAAGGAAAATAAGATTTATTATCTGTAGGTTCTCTCAAAATCTACTTATCATAATGTATGTATCCCATTTAGAAGAAAATGTGATGGCAACAACTGTGGTGACTTATAACCCCTGCTTGACTTCAGACCAAATTTTCTATCTAAGCATTTTAAAATATGAAGCTAATGAGAATGTAACAAAGTTTGTTGTTGCTATTGCTTACACAGAAAAGGCCTGACACAAAGTAAAATAAATAAGTCCATTTTTAAGCAGCGTAATAACTGCACAATTAAGCATCTTATTTTAGTGGTGCCATAATGATGATGCTGTTGCAACTGTGATTAACAGCACATGGGTTTAACAAAACTAATTAAGTCAGCAGAAAGACTTCTGCGGGGCCTTTCAAAACAGTCTGTTCCAAACTTCACCAAATTACTATTGTATATCAACAGAGAAAGTATTTTCTTTAGCATCATCAATTATTTTTACTCTGATTTCTAAAATCAGAATGACAAAAGAAACATGATTTGGTGTCTTTGCTCAAATATGCAGTATTTTTAGCATTAGTCCTTAATTATTCATGACTTGTCCAGGGAAGATAAAATAACTGATAAGCAAGTATTTTTATAATTCTCACTGAATATTGGGCATTTCTTAGTCCATATGCTGACAGTGTTGTCAGGGAAGACTTGCTCAGAATGTCTATGATGTGCTTTGGTTTCAGTATTCAATCATAATCAACAATTCTTGAAGTTGTAATAGTTCAAAATGGCCCCAAGGACCAATAAAACAAGAACTGCTGAGCTTTGTGACCTTGATCTTTAGAAAAGGTAAAATGTTTAAGACTGGATCTGAATAAGAATGTTGACAAGATGCTATTTAATAGTTTTAGAATTTTCAAATATAATGTGTAATCACTTTGATAAAAGACTCTTTGCTTTATTGCAGAACTCAGTCTCCCTAATTAGATGTAATTTGATCTAGTTTTCAGTACACAGGCACCAAAGAAACAAGATAAATGCTGCAGGAAATGTGGTATGACCTTTTCATTATTGCTTTGTCAGGACATCTGTCAAGAGACTTTTCCTCCATTCCAAGGCAGTCAGACATTGCAATGAATGGTATTAAGGTACAGTTTGTTCTTGGTGGGATGCCAGACTATGTAACCAAGCAAGATTCATAATGTACTACAGTCAATAAAATATCAAGATACAAGGTACATAATAAACCTAAATTTATCTCTTGAAGTAGTAAAGATCAACAATTCACTGCACATTTGAAAGGAAGATATGAAAAGACAGAAAAAGATTGCACTGTCCACATCCCTGCTAATATTATCTATGATTATATTCCACAATTTTTATCATACAAATCTATTTCTGTAACGTTTTTAATAAGCAATTTCATAACATCAACAATGAAAGGCAAATGAGAAATGGTGGCTCAAGATTTGCAAAAGAAAGAATACACAGACTGACAGTTTTCTTACAAAAGGAAAAAATTGGTTAGATTTATCAAATTCTGGAAAGTGTAATAGTTATCGACAATTTTTAGGAAGCTGCTAAAACTATTCTGTCATTGTACTTTAAAATGAATTGTTTCAGAGACAAAAGAACCATGGCAGCCTCACAAAAATTAATAACCTTTTTCAAATGCTTGTTATAGAGTAAAGGAAAAAAAAAAAGTGACAAGCAGAGCATGTTTCAGTATGCATGCTTACATTTTCTAGTCTCTTCATATCACTGCTAAGAGAATTGCAAAGAGTAAGAAAAGTACAAGAGACACGTCAGTGGTATTGACAGTCCTCTCTACTGGGATGTTTCAGAGGCTTGGTAATCAAAACCGTCCTGGGTATAGAACAAGCTAAAACCTAACAGTAATTACCTGCTGCAACAATAGATTCTCTGACAAATATTTGCCATTTATGAGCAGCCATGTCTTTATTTAAAGGAATATATAGTTGAAATATTTAGATTGTTCTTAAACTTTTTACTGATAATTAAGCATATTTCCTTTATAGCTTTCTTTCTCTTTTCCCCTGGTGTTTCCCTTAAACTGTTACATCTCTCATTTAATTAAGCTTCCAATCTTGTAAGTGATTATATGCAGAAAGGCTGCTGAACCCAAAGCATGTCCCTTGGAGTCTTTCTACCAGTCATTCTGCAGCTGAGGTATAAACTACATTCTTTGGAAACTAAATGATCTCATGCAAGTTTCCAGATTTCTTTCTTTAAATGAAAGAAAAAAAAATATTCTATGACTTCCCATTTTAGTTAATACCTTCAGTTTTCAGAGCAAAGAAGTGGTGAGGCATATTTAGCAGAAGGCAGCCAGTTATTGAAACACAGTGAATTCGGCCTCATTATTTATGCTATGAATGCAATTTATATAGCTTTTTGGACTGCAGAGACCCAAAGGCTATATAAATAAGCATAAATTAATATTATAAAGAACAATTCCAGGAATTGTCAGTCATGTTTATTAGTATATCAGGCAAGAATGCAGGAAGACTGCTTCCCAGAGTGGTGTTCATTGCCATTGAGCAAAGACACTATGAATTAGCAAATACTTCCATTCTTATTTAATTCCATACAATGTTTCTAATGCTTTCCAATTCTTCAGTCTGCTTATTCCCTTACTCCTCTACCTTCTTACAAAGAAATACCCTGGGAGTCACACTTAGTTACAGCCCAGCAGCCTGGGTTATTGTCGCATTCTGGAATTGAGTCTTGCTTGGGCATGTCCAGTGACTATTATTTCCTCAAAATTTTCACACGGTGAATAAAGCTGAACTTGGCTTGACTAAAAAAGTGGACTTAGAATCATGAACATTTGTGAGGGATCTTACAGTGAGAGAAGGAAAACTGCAGATGCCTAAACCTGGTTTGGCACTGGCAGAAGTCAGCTCACCAACACCATGACCTCCGATTAGGAAGTTGTAGGTTTTCATTAACATTTTGTGCATGCTACTCTAACTATCAAGAATGACTGGCTCACTGACAGTTAGTAACATGCAATTAATAAATCATTAAGCTGCTCCAAACTTTGAGTTGAGCAGTTTTCCCTGCAACAGCCTACCTCTCACTTTTATTGTATACAAAGCTCTGCTGTGTGTGCATACCCAGAACATGACACAGCAGAAAGGAAAGAAACCTATACTGTGTCTGCTTACTACAGGTATTGATCCTGGCCTGAAAATTGTGGTAATAGATCTTATTGCTCTGTACTTGTCTCTAAACTTGTCAGCATACTCCCAGTTATGGGCTGCTGAAGTTATATAAGCAAAGGAAGGAGCATATAGAAGAGCTCTTCAAGATACCATTGTCTTTTACCAGGGCCCTTCGAGGTTTTTAAAGTGCTCCTTACACCAATTAAGCTCTTAGCAAAGCAGGTTCCAACAGGACTTATAGTTGGGTTAAACAGATTTCTGCCTTCAGGACAAAACAGAGATCTGAGGTCACTACAATGGGAAAGTGAGAGATTTATTTGCATGAAATTTATTTAATCTGCCAAAAAAGACCTTTGCGCTGCTAGTGAAGCTGAGCAGATTCATAAAAGGTGGCATTTATAATGAACTAAAAAAATCAGGCAGAATAACTGTTGGCACCACAGTTGTGGTAATAGTTTAGCACTGATACTGTGTCAGTGAAGACTTTACATTTCACCAGCAGTAATCCTTGAACCAAACAAGAAATCAGAGTTAACGTGAAATCTTCTAAATGTAAATATTATATGTCAGTTATAATCATCCTTTAGATCTGGGAATATAGAGACCTGCCTAATAATTCACATTCCTTCTACCACTTCTAATATTCACCTCTTTGCTATGCAGAAGACGGGTTTTATTCTTCAAACTGAATCATATTTTAACTAAAAAGCTATAAATATGCAGTGTTTATAATCACATTTTTATGAAACATTGGAAATGAGATTAAATAAGTTCAAGAGGAATTAAATAATAAAAAATGTAATTCAAATAAATCACATCTGTTTAATATTTATTATAATTTAATGTAGGAGTCACTAAATTAGAATTTGCAAAATATCTTATAACTTGTGTTTTATCAGTTGATGTGTAGTAAGTATGCATGTGCCTTTTTTTTTTTTTTTTGAAGGCTTTTTCCCTAAAGTTAAAGTGTTGAACTAAGTCTGGACAGCTTTTGATTACTTTCTAGAGAGGAATAAGTAACTTACATATGCCAGTGACTACAAATTTCATCTGAAAGGACCATGTACAGAAAAAAAAATCTCACACTAGATATAAGCATTTACATTTAAGGGGGATTCAGTTAGGAAATAAACTTTGACTAGAGAGTTGCTGCACAGTCTGTTTGATAGTTGTCCTTTACATTATACTGGAAGAACTTTCTCAATGACACCCCTATCACTAACAACGTCCCACTGTAAACACGAATTTCTTGGCATGGAATCTGAGTACATGCAACAAACCAATCGAGGCAAGAAATACCTCAAACTAAATATTTGCTTTAGGATATCATAAGTGCCCCAAGGACCCTAAAGACTGATGTTACTTTTAATTAGATATTCCTTGAAGTATAGCCAAGNGGATATCATAAGTGCCCCAAGGACTACTTTTAATTAGATGTTCCTTGAAGTTTAGATGTTGATTATAGCCAAACTTCTACTCTGACCAGTGACTTGTTCACTAGAAGAAAGTTATATAAGTGATTGCCATATTTGCAGATATATATAGATTGAGACAAAGATTAATTTAATGGAATAATAATGATGAAAAACCATCTTTATCAGATGGTGAACTAGGCAAAAGTAAAAAACATTAATCTTTGTTATTGGCTAAATATAAAGCTTTATACACAATAAAGGAATATATATAGGAAATAGTTCATGTTCTTTAGGGATAGGAAACTGTACCGGGAAGCAGTGATATCAAAAAGAGCCCTGGGAATCACAATCCTAAACTCACAATGACACTGCAGTAGGAGGTGCTTTTACTGCGTCCTTAACACAGCTACATCGTGTCCTTAATTTGCCATGATAAAATTGCTACTGGAAGAGTGGCCAATGCTGCAGGAATTGGAAGGGTTCAACTGCAAATGTCATTGAAGGTTTGGAAAACCTGCAAGACTGAAGCATTTTGTTCGATTTATTTTACTGCAGACAGATGAAAGATTAACCTAATAATACTGTATAAATAACTACATTGAGAATAAAAGGATAAGGAAATTCAACTTCCAGAAGTTCTTACTTTTTGCTATTTAAACTTAACACCAACACATTTTGGTTTTCTCCTTTTTATAGGACAAGGGGGAGTGATTGATTAATGCAATTCATTGATTAACTCTTGGTCATAACTTCTCTGACAATGTAAGAAATAATATATATATTACTTCAATTTGCCTTTATCACGGGGATCTAAATTACTCTCCCAGCAAGTGCAAGCAACACAGTGTCTTTTTTAATAATATGCTAATTTCTATAAGCAAAACTGAACTTAATCATATTCAGTATAACACTTGTTACATACAGTTGAGTATCCAAAGACTTAAGGTTTGTTCCTTATTGAAACATCCCTTGGATTGTTATTTCAAACCTTTATAGTAACAAAATCAACTTTAGTCCTTGTAATTTCAGAGATTTAGAAAATATGATTGTAGAAATTATAAAATCTATGAAGATTACATATAGGAGCCCTGCAGCACATATGGAAAAACAACCATCATGGAAGTATGGTCTAAAATGACTTGGAATACTGAACACTAAAAACACATCACAAGTTATTGATCAGTTTGAGTCCATCCTAATTACAATGTGAAGAAAATAATCTCATCAAGTGAGTAGACTCACAGAAAATCATCAGTACCAATAACAGCTGGAGTTTCAATTACCTGTTGTGTTATTTAGGAAACATTTATGTAAAAGGAAAAAAAATATCAAAAACAAACTAACAAAATCCCAACAAACAAAATTCACAATGAAAAGCCACAACAGAATTTTACCATAAATATCATCGAAGTGTTTAAACTGCTTTTTTGACGATAAGTAACTCTGAAAGATTGTGATACTGCTTGTTGGGTTTTTTGGACACATTCTCTACAACTGAGAAGGACACCAAAAATAAAACAAAGAAAATGCTTCATAATTCATTTTAACAGAAATTTATAAGAATATGTATAGGAAGAGATCATTATGAAAATAGCAATACTGCAAATTACCCGAGAACCAAATATTACAGCACTTCCTCCTGACAATGTGTCTATTTGGCCACATTTCCTTATTAAGAAATGTCAAAGCAGAGCTGTTGGGAAAATACTTCAGTTTAGGATGACGTCAAAATGATTACTTAATATTCAGATGACTGTTATTATTAAATATGTTTAACTATCCTGAAAACAAGAAGCAATCAAAAACAAGGAAGAAAACACATTGGACCAATATTTCACCTTCAGTTAATTGAAATCTTATCTTTTCCTCACACAGACTAACACTTATGGAGATAAGAGCTGATATTTTTAAATGCTTTTGTTAAATTCACACAGACCAAACTTCTGTCTACTTTCAGTTTTTAGCCTTAGGGTGCAGGCACTAAGGAATGTCTAAGAGAACTGAGAAATCTCTTATTATTGATGGTTGCACAAATTTTTGACCATGATAGCACCTCGCCTCCTTCCCCTTTTTGTTGTGACAGATAAGCCTAAAAATTTGCAGTTTGAAATGGAAGATAAGCAGTAAGCAGCAAGCAGCAAAATGTTTGATGCTTATTCAAGGCTTATCTGAATTGCCCATACTTCCTGAGACCAGAGAGTCTCATAAGATCTACAGTTCTTCCCAATTCTGGACAGTTCAGAAGTACCAGGAAAGTTGTTTTTAATCTCTATATGTTGGCACTTTTGTGTTTGGGGACTTCAGGTAAGACCTGAAAATGCAAAGCTATGTACAAGTTAAAAATAAAAATAATAATAATAATAAAAAAGAAAAACAAAGTAAATCTGTACCTTAAACAGCTGCTTGATTTTTGAGGACTATTATCGCCTTTATTTTGGGACCCCTCAACTGCCATCCTGTCCTCACTCATAGGTTGTCAATATGACTGCCCAGAACATAAATGCTATTAGCCACATCACACAGTTCTGCATCTCCTCAATTTATTTTTCATTTAAAGAAATTACTTCTTTACTGTAGCTGCCAATTTTACACTCCAAAAAAAATTTAGCTCTGGTATAGGAAAGAAGGCACAATAAAAAAAAAGAAGTTTCCCTTAAAACAATAATCAGGAAGTTAAAAAACCAAAAATCATTGTAGGTTTCATCAGAATAATTAATTCTAGAATAATTAATTCTAGTTTTAACATCTGTGCTACAGAAAAACTGGAAGACATTTTCAAAATAAAACAGTTAAGCAAACCAAGCCACAGTGCATTTTCAACTGTGCTCCTGAATAAAAGCATGAAATTCCTAATTTACAACTCCAGCCGTTGCAGGTGACCACCGTCACCCCAGCCTAGCATGTCCTGGGAAAAAATGACTGTTGTAGAACAACAGCAGAGAAACCCACTCTTACCAACATGCACGAGGCATCATGAAATCTGAATGGAGAATGCAGAGGAAATAGGTTTGCCTATGGCACTTGTACTGCACCTGAAGCATTAGTTAGCACCTAGTACACATGTCCATGAGTTGGGTTTAGATGTTTTTCAAGGAACAGGATTATTACTTTCTCCTTATATAGAACTTTCCCTCGTTTGGAAACTGTCCTAGCACATCCTGTTAAGGAAATCTTCCGGAGCATTTAACTGTGTTCTAAGGTTCTAAGGTATAATCTGTATTGCCCCATTTGAGAAGTCAAGCACTTTGCATCTTCTAATCACAGATGACTTTGGCTTTGATCACTGCACTAGTATTTGAGAACGTCCTGGAATTCAGAAGGAGAGAAGCCAGTGCCTATAACTTCCACAGAGACAATGGCTTGTTCTCAAAGAACACATCTTTTCCCTTCTTCATTTCTACCGATTCTCCCACCCTTGATTTTTCCAAGATCAAGAAACTACATCTAAAATTTTTGTATTTTATACCTTCAGGATCTATTTACCAATGTGGTTAGCAGTAATCAACCCCAACTTCCCCTCCACCTTTATTTTTAACATTTGAATTACTTTGTGATTATTTAGAACTGGATTACATAATGAATTCAACCAAAATATATCTGTTTGACAATGTCTTTGAAGACTCAAGCTTTTTTTCCTTCTAGACTAATGGACTCCAAATACTGAAGCTGCAAGCTGCCCCCATCTCTGAGTATTCCAGTTTCTGCCAAACCATATGGCACATCTTTATTTAAATGTTAATGATTTTCATGTTCAGCGTGAACTCTTTGAAGTAATGTTGCATTTGTCTTTGATACAAAGTAGCCTGATATAAAATAGCTTAATTAAAATAGTTTGATATGAAATAGCTTAATTAAAAGTTAATTCAGTAAGTTTTTAGTGTGCTGTAACTATAATTCTTCAGCACCAAACTTTCCAATCAGGACATATTTTTAATTGGTAGAAGTGTTGCAGTAGTTTTAGGAAATCTTTTTCAATTAATTTTGGAGCATTGTTCCAGTAAGTAGAATCAATGCCTCTTGCTATTTATCTTCAGGGGAATGTTTTGTTTCTAAGCAAATTAAATCCCAAAGGACAGAAAGTTGTACTTCAGCAGGCTCTCAATATGTTTTCTCTTTGAAATAATTGCAAATGTGCTGGTTGCTTTTAAAGCATATAATATGACTTCAACTTCTGTGCAAAAGTCCGTGAAAGACATTTTGGATATACGATTTCCCAGGGGAAGAAAATCCATCGTTTGAATAGAAATTACATCAAGATTTCCGTGCAAAAGCTAATATACACTGCAGTGCTACTGTTAGTCTGACAGTACCTTACTGTTCCTGTCATGTGTTTTGTTTATCCTCATCAAAGCTGGACCTGACTGAAAGTAAGTGACAGTGTTCTAAAGCAACTACCAGCAGGTGGTCACGTCAAGAAAAGTTTTTAACAAGCCTCCCTAGGTACAAGTAACAGGAGTTAGCACGACATCCCAGGAAGAATAACATCCTCATAGTCAATTAGCACTTTTGGCAATGTAACAGAAGGGTTGGTATTTCTGGCAGCAACATTAGCCACAAAACAATATGCAATCTACTTCTAGAACTAAGTGTAGAGCACCTTCTTTACAAGTGACCTAAATGAAGGAGGGACTGCTTGTTTTTCTTCAAGAAGTGCACCTGTCCTGCAAACTAACAAACAAGTTTGAAATCCCCTCTCACTGAATCCAAATTTCATTTGGTTTCTTGACCTACAAGAAAAAATGCTGTGCACCTGTGTGATAGTTCACAAAACACTTACGAATTGACTTTCCACTGAAAAGTATCTACCCCCTTCAACCAGGGCAAGATATTTGTACAGCATCTTCTAGCAACTTACTTATCCCTTATCAAAAAATATTTTACTAATACAACGAATCCCCCAAAATACTCTAATTTAGGGCCATTTCTTCTCTATAGCACAGTTCTTCTTTCTTTTGGGAATCAAGCCATTCCTTCATTTTCTACAATCTACATTTCATTAGTGTTGGTGTAAATTTAGGTATACTTTTTTCTTCCCAAACCAGAAAAAACAAGGTAAAAGCAGATTCACACACAAAAACAAGCTCAGCTTTTACAAATTTATGTTCAGTCTGTAGAATCTTCACTGACACCCAATGGATATTCACCAATCACCTATCTAATCCTTTCTCAAACTTTGCCTATTCGTTTTCCTATCCCCAGCCTTTTCCTAATTTCACAGGTTTCCTTCTCATATTCTCGTAGCCCTTCACTTATCTAACAACAGATCGAGATTCTCTGACCATCTCAAACCACAGAGCACTCACTAAGTTTTTTCTCCCTGGAGGTTGAACTGTCAGGCCTTAGTTGAAGTATCTGTGACACTGTTACAGATTCAATTAATAGCATGAGCTGAAGTAACTAATAGTAGAAATCCAAGAAAATGCAACACTTAAGGAAGACTTCAGAAGTTTATCTCCTCTCTCTCACATGTCATGGTGAGATGACAGTGATCCTGTAAGGTGCTCAAGCTGACGCTGTCAAGTATAAAGCATTTACTGTGTAATGATTATTTAAAATGACCTGCCATGCATCTCCTTCAAGAAAAGGTGAAATGAGCTGGTGGAATACAAAACACTGTACAATGATCAGTGAAGAAAACTCAAAAGATCGGTCACTTTTCAGGTATTGTTAATTCCTTAGAACTAAAGAAAGGATGACCATAATAATTCATGAATAATTTATCTGAAGATAAAACATTTGGAACAATAATCAACCAAGAATGAGTAGCTATTCAGAGCTAATTACTGTCCCCATTTAAGTTCTGATTGACAGTCTTGCATTAGCAGGCATTCTGCAACAGATAATCCACAGAGGGCAGTTAAGCAAGAGTTATGTTGCCTCCCATTTCAAAGCTGTATGGCTTTTCTCAGTTGAATATTTTTATATGCATGAAGCAGATGGATTATCTGATAGCAGCTTATGGATAGTTTTAGTATTTCTACTCATAGCACAGTCAGTAACATATATAAAGTTACTGTAAAAGCTTTTTCAGTAGAAGAATGCTACAGGTTCTAACACAAGGCCTACAGTTAACATTGTATTTANTCAGTAGAAGAATGCTACAGGTTCAACACAACAGGTTCTAACACAACGCATACAGTTAACATTATATTTGTCTTTCAAGGAAGAAGTGGTACTTTTCCCCTCTACCTTCTGAAGCCCAGCATCATTCAGTAAATCTATATCCTCTCAATGTTGTATCACAGTTGTTGACTCTTAATGTTTCTTCCCCATAAAAATTAAGCTAGCATACTATTTGGAAGAAATATTATCTATATTCAACCACCACATCCCAAAACAGAAAACAATCAACATCCTGAAATCAAGTTCGAAATACCTAATGTACCTATCTATGTAAGCTACTCCTCTGAGGAATGTCATTATTCAGAACACACTGGACTAGAATATAATGAGCTATAAGGCAAAATATAAGAACTTTTTTTAGTAATTAGCAATAATTACTAGATATAATTTCTGTTATTATTGTACTTGGAAATCATTGCATCATTCATGTACATCACTCAGTTGAGATATCTGCCTCTTCCCACTCTGTTTTCTTTCCTCTCCTTCATACCAGAGTAGATTTGGTGCAGCACCATAAAGGCACAGGCAACTTGGGTATTTGCTACCCATTCCAAATTATTACTTTAATTTCACTGCTTTGCTAAATGCAAATAGCAAGGACCTGAGGAAATCATTAACAAGATCTTATTCTGAATTTTGGATGGTAATTGAGCATGCATAGACAGCTAATTCATTACACATTTTTCTAGGAATTAAATAATTCACCATTTGAATTAAGCCATTTGAAATCACTTCACTAGTTAGTCCATGGAATGTTATATTTAATCACTCTCCATTCAGCTATGATAGCCAGCTTTCATTAGAAAGGGAGGGAACACATCCTACCTCAGATTATGCAACAAGACTTGGTTCCCACACTGGGTTTAGGACTATATATGGTTCAGAATGACGGTGGGCTGCAACATGAGAGGTCAACCAAATAATTCTTCTCATGACCTGTATGAGTGGTACAGAGACACCAGAAATACCTGCATGTGGTCAGGAGCTGAGGCTCAGAACTGTTTACAGAAGACTTTTTTTTTCTTTACCTACCAAGACCTTCTGAGAGCAGTCTTGGTATTTGTTAATGTTGCATGTCACATGCGTATGGCTTTTGGATTTTGGACCCAATGTGACAAGTATAGAGAGCACCAGTTCTGACTAAATGAAAAGCCATGTCCTCAGTGTGCCCCTGTAAGAGTAAGGGCCCACTGTATGTGCTCAATGAATGGGAAAAAACTCACTGAATAGGAAAGAACTGTGTGGTCTTGCCAACCCACAGCAGTTCTCAGAACATTATCACTAAAGTGTTGAAATAGTTCCTGCATAGTTAGATCCCTATGTTTTTTTCCATGAATACAGGTTTTAGAACCATGAGCTAATAGCATTAGAGATGAGAAAGGCTTTGATAATCATGTTTATAAAGAGATAAGGATATAAAATCTTAAAAAATTTATACTCTGAATTATATGTTCAATGCACTAACAGTGTCCTCTCTAGTAAGATGTGAATTTTTTCAAACATCATCTAAGATACGGTTGTTTTGTGGCAAGAATACCAAAAACGAAGTTTCAGAAAATAGTATGTAAAAATAGCTTACTGTGTGGTGTATAATTAGTGTCACCTAACACAAAGTTAACAATTTCCTGGTTGCAATCTGAATTTACTATAGATGTGAATAGGTGGAAAATCAATGCATCTTAATGGACATGTTGACTCATTTATGGCCCAGTTGGATTTGAAATTGTGGTTTTTATTTTCTTCTGGTTATGTTTGGAAGAGTAAGTCAGTCAAGCACACTGAGGAAAGTATTGATCTCTTGGGGAGGTTACTTTCCAGTGGGCTGAATAACTTCAGGAGAAAAAAACCCCTAACACCAAGTCTTAATGTTTTCTTTAGAGTCTGTCAAACCTGACCATTTTATGATGCAAGTAAACAAGAAATGTTTATCTAAAGTGCAATGCTACGTGCTACTGAACCATAGTTTTTAATTCCAATTTACTGATTTGAGGAGTTTGATTGTTTCTAATCCATAAAGTGTCTTCCTAGACAAAAGACATTTAGCAGGCATTAAAAAGAAAGGGCATGGTGATGCAGGAGGTGGGGATACCAGATACCATTTATAACTGTTTATTTTGTGTTTTTTTCCCTGTGTAGAACTATGGTTAAAAGAAAAGTGGAAATAATTGATCATTAAAGATTAAAACTGTGGAAAATTACACTGTAAGATAGAATTGCATTATTTATAGGAAAATACATTAATTTTCAAACTTCACTTTACTTATGGATTTGGAAATTTAAATTGCACTCCAGTTTGGCTCCTACACTGTCATTTACTGTCAAGATTCCAATCAAAAAGATATATAGCAACAATATAAAGAATTAGATGAGCACAAAACAAACATGCAGCAATGAAAGATATTGATTAAAAACCCCACCTGTAATATTTTTTAAGTTGCACAGTATCTGCCACGTTGGCTACAGTTGTGATAGATGCTGTTTATTACAGATGGTAATAATAAGAAAGTAAATTAACTATATTTCACATTACTGATCTTTCTTTTGCAGAGAGGCCCATTTTGCGCAACCTGAACACTTTTTATCATGCAGTTATCTCACAGATAAATTTTATGAAAAGAAGAAACTAAAAATACTTGTGATTTTTCCTGGCAATTGACACAGAATCTAACTTTTCAAAGACAAAACATTGCAGATATCTAGCATCCCATTACTTAGAAACTTAGATCTCAGGCTAATGTCAAAATAGTCTTATCTAAATTAAAATTCTTCCTTATATTCTTACAATTTAATTGTAAAGAACACTTTCCTGGCTAACTACAGGGTGGCAGCCAACGTTCTTCTTTTCTTTGACTCTAGGGAGTCATTCAGCTTAACAGAAAAATCCCTCAACTCTACATTAGGATCCTACAGAGATTTCAGTAATAGGCTGTCAACATTTTCAGTTTCAGCAATTACCCAAGAGATGAATTCTTGATGAATTAACCAGGCTGCTAATTTACTGGAATTGTCTCATTGTCCATATGTTTAGTACTTCCCATAAATGAAGAATTTTTTCTTTTTATATTTTTCCCTTTCCTTGACAAGTGTTAATCAAATTGCATTCAGATTTAATTTTATTTAACTTGATTTGTGCTTGAGGAGATTTTCTTTTACTGAAATAATTGTCAACACAAAATTGACTTTTCCGGGACATCTTCATTATGTTTTTGTGAAAACACTGAGATATTTCACGAAAACAAAGCACAACACCTTCTCTTTGTTTCCATTTATATGACTCCTCTAATACAGCAAAATAAAGTCTTCATTTAGCTCAGTTATATGTCCCTAAGTATATTATCAGTATAAGGCAGTATCTTTATAGAAGGGCTTGAACTGACAGATTTCCTTGGCTAAAACCTTTTGCACCCGGAGCATCAGGTTCTTGCATGAAGAGTATCGAGTTCATTCCCTTTGAGACAGTTTCTTTTGAGACAACAAAGCTACTCCTTTAGCCACAGCCTGTTAGACCACAGGCTGGCAACCCCTGTGACGGCCTGCATCATTCAGAAGAGCAGGCAGAAAGGGAGAACCTGTTCTGATGGATATTTTTATTGGGAGGCACTTTCCCCAATAATTTTAAAGCACTGAGCAGATTTTTAAATCTTCATAAAAAATTAATGAAAAAGGTGTGTTTTTTCACATAGCTGAGAAATATTTTCTTCTGGCTTGTTTTATGCATTTTCATCTTGAACAGTAAAAACAAACTATAAGTCTCACCTGTTCTTAAAATGAATATGAAGGCTGATTTCTGCATAGCCCAACTACCAAGGCATTGAGACAGATACATCTTTCTAGTTGCTTTTCTTTTTCTTCCCCCTTTTTTTTTTTAATGGAATCATTTAGAGACATTGTGTATTTGTAAGTAATGTTCCTTTTGTAAACTGTCAGAGTTTGCAAAACTCTCTATGGATTCCAGGAGCATCAGCTGTGCTCACTTTCAGTTACTGGGATTACGTTTGGAGCTCACAGTTTTACAACAGTTCTGATACTCTGCACTGAATTTACAGCCATAAAAAATAACTAAGATTCATGTCTTGAACTGCATTTTGCTATGCTTTCTGTAAGTCAATACTGCAAGTGAATTTTGTATACAGAATGTATTTTTCTCTTGTTGTTAATTAACAAGCCATACATAGCAAACACCCAAGTGCCCAAGGCTCAATGTCTCAGTGTGAAACAACAGTGATTTTTTTTTCCCCTCTAACTCTAGTTGAAATAGAACCAATATTAAACATTTTTCTACTCCTGGAATGAAAAGGGTAACCCTTTGACCATTATAATATCTGCAGTTATAAAGCCATTAAGGGTGGCCAAGAAATAAGGGAACTAAGTATCCTGATACACTTTCTGAAGAGCTTAATGAGGGAAAGATCTACTACTGTTCATCTATCACTAGAAATTCTTAAAAATACTATAAAAAATGATTCAGTACAACTCCATCAGTAACTTTACAAGAAGGGTCATGCACTAGAATATTTGAAAGAAATATTTTTTCTTACTTCTAACTAAAGTTAAGGAAATTTGATGAAAGCACATTTGATTTTTTATTGGAGTATAGCAGCAAACTCTGGGCCACTCTGTAGCTGTACTGCACAAAGACAAGCTCTGTCCAAAGCAGGCCATATTGGAAAAAAAAAATCAGAACACATACACACACAAAAAAAACCCAAACAAGAAGAAAGACACTTAGGAATACAACACTTTCATCAAAGACCTCAAGTGAATACAAACCTCTGTGTTTAAGTCATTAACCATATTACCACTGTTAATTCCCACTTTTTTTTGTCTTAGATCCAACAGTGGGCCTCTTACTTATTTGTTTACTTTTAAAGCAAAAGAACCCCAGAAACAAGCAATAAAAACCATTGCTACTCCTCAAAAAAAAGTACTGCTGATGATATTAACTTAGGAAGAAACTGTTCTGTACCCTGTACCTTGCTGCAATTCATAATTGCCAGTACAAATCTGTTTTTTACATCTTCACTGCAATAAAAAATTTACTACCATTAAGGATGTAATTTCTCTATTACATACAAAATCATCAGTTCTAATTGTTGTCTAGCTGTCTGGGAAATACAGGCTGTTAATATTCATGCTGGATTATAAGCTTTTTATACAGCCTAAACAATTTATTGTAATGAATGTTTCAATAGGTGTGTGATATTGGTTTTCAGAGGTATTAAATTATTCAAATTCATTGGAGTCAATATGACCTTAATTTATTATATTGCATTATTATAATGTAATTGCTTTCCCCATATTTGGTATACATCTTGATTGCTGAGTAAGTTCTGTGGGTTTCCCGCAGTGCAGGGCACTCAGCTCAGGCAGTAAATGCAAGTGTTAATGCAGTATTTTAGACAGTGCAGATGTCAGTGAGGGGTGGATGAAGAGTAAAAACCAACTAAGACTTTATTTCTGCCCTAGAACAGCATAGAGCTGTTTCTCTCTCTTCCACCTTGTCTCTTTTTCCACAGTAGGACCTGAGTTTAGGCACAACTTTTCTTCACTTGGGGTTGTGGTGACATACTGGACAATATTTCAAAGTCCTATAAGCCAGAAGAACCACAGCTGAGCCTCAAGTGAATGAAACTTCCCATCCCATCATTTGTTAGAAATCTGATACCATGACTTACTCTGAACTGAATCTAAATGAAATTATTTAGAGCCTGGATAATCAGACTCATCCCCAGTGGTGTGTTTGAACTTTGTCTTGTAGCAGTGCCATGTCACGTAATCAGGACAAAACTGTCAGAATTGAGTAGACTTACACCATCTTTCTCCAGACCGTTTATTAGACCAGACATCATATTGTTCTGCAAACAAATGCTGTTCTGATCCCATTAAGTCTGATGTAATAAACTGAATCACTGATAGTTACGTAACCAAAATATTAGGCTTTTCGTACCATACACATTTTCTGAAACTTCACTTAAAAAAAAAAAAAAAATCAAACTTCCACCCATGTGGCCATATTTTAGATTTACAAAGATTGAGTCAGACGGTTAAACTCATATTTTTCATTGAAGACACCAGAGCTGTTCTGTTTCACCATTAAGATTATCTGGTCATGGTCATATAAACATATTTTGCTACATCCCTTGTCTTCTGTTACTTTACTGTTACTTAATAAGTCTGTTACAGTTATTCCTTGCAATGTAAACCCTAGAAATCACACAAAAGGGAACATATTCATCACAATAAACACAGGACCCTCCTCTGCACCCCCTCCC
>VYXB01007309.1:521556-571944 GCA_013397135.1 Pachyramphus minor | reverse complement strand
AGCCTCAGGGATTCCATGATTCCTTCTCCCACTGTGATGAGTTCCCGAGGGGGAGCAGCCACTCCGTTCCTCAGCAGCATCAGGAAGTGTGTTGTGTTTTTCTTGCTCTAACTCCTGAAGTTTTCCAGCTCTTCCAGCATGTCTGAGGTGCCTTGGTGCCTCCTGCCCTCCGCTGACACTGCTGGGTTTGCAGGGATTCAGGGAGTTCAGTGGTTGGTGTAAGTTCAGCTGGTTTTCATCGTTTTCTTAATGGAATTTATTACATTGTCCTTCCAGCTTCCTGTGAGCTTCCCTACAGGACCCTGTAATGACACATGGGGGGATTTTGGGGTGTCCTGTGCAGGAGATGATCCCTGTGGGTCCCTCCCAGCTCGGGACACTGAGATCCTGTGGTTACAAAACCCGTGGCCGGGCTTGGGGTGACACAATGACTCAGTTGTTTTGGGCCGAGTTCCTGCCCTGACTTGTGCTTTCTGGAGCAGCAAACTCGGGCTGAGTACAAGTTGTTCTCTTATTTTATTTATTTTAATTAATTTTGATTCCTTGTTTCAAATTCCTGGTGCAGTTTGATGTGTTTTTGACTCACCTTTGTCGTGGCTCAGACTGAGGAATTTGTACAAGTGCATTTTTTTTTTTTTAACTCCCAGCTGTGCAGGGTTCTTTAACAAACTTATAATTCAAGGACTTCCAGGCTGCAGAACTTAAAAAATGGGAGTCTGTTCACTTGTAATTTCTTAATTTTTCTTGAGTGTAAAATTCATTTTTTATTTAACACTTGAATATTAATTATTTAGAATTTATCCTTATCACTTATTACAATTAAAATTATTTAAAACTTATTATTATCAGTTATTACATTTAAACAAGGGCAACAGAGGAGGAACTTGAATTACTGAGGCCAAATCTTGCAGTGCTTTGCCAGGAAAAATTAGTCATTAGAAGCTTTTAAAAATAATTATTATTCTGCTGTAAATTAGACAATCCAGAATTACCACATGTGGACTGTCTGTATTTTAATTTTCAGTCTTTATATGGGTGGTTTTTTTTTACTCTTTTAATGTGTACCTGTCAGGACTTAACCTCCTTTATGTTTTTTATTGTAAAAAAAGATACAGTCCAAGGAAACAGTTGATTCCAGCTGCTGATGGCACTGGAGAGATCCTCCTCTTCTGTGGCTACATCCAGGTTTTGGGGGGTTTTTTTGATTCATTGAGCTGATTTTTGGTGGAAAACCAATTTGCCAGAGGAAAACACGTGGCTGGTGAGTTGGATCATCTCCAGAAGGGCAGAGCTGGGAAGTTTGGAGCCTTTTGGAGGAGCAGCAAGGAGGCAGCTCCAGCTCTTCCTTCAGGCCACACATCCGGTGGGACACACCTGTGGGAAATGTGCTTTTCCTGGGCCACAGCTGGATGTGCTCCCGTGCTTCCAAGCATTCCAGCAGGGCCTGAATTCCTTGGATCTGCTTTGGCTGCTGTGCAGTGTCCCAGGATAAATCTCTGGAAGAGGGTTTTAGTGGAGTGTGGGTTCTGTTACCTGCTTTCCCTATGGAGAGGAACCCCCAAAACTCTGAGAAGTTTTGAATTTCCTGCCTGGATCTCTTCCCACGTGCACTTGCTGTTTTCCCAGTGTTGTCCTTGCCCTCCCTCATGGAACAACCCCCTTCCCTTTGATGCTGTGTTTACCTGCCCTCCTTTCCCAAGGCTGTTGGCAGGCCCAGGGGAGCGGGAAGTGTTTTCCCTGTGGTTTGAGTGGCATCCAGAATTCCACAGCGGATCAGGGATTGCTGAGAAGCTGTGTGGTAACATTCCATGTTTCCCTGTGTGCTGCTGAGGTGTTTCATTCCAGGATTGGATTCACCTTTACCTTCCTCTGTGTCCTCTTGTCCTGGAGCTGTGTCCTTGTTCTCCTCCTGTTTCCAACTGCTGAGCCCTTGTTTTCCAAGAGAATCTTTTCCTGACTGTGGGAATTTACATTTTGTCCTGCTGGCTGTTCCTTTTCCCACCTAATCCAGCCCTCAAGGGTTTACATTTCCCTTATGTTTTATTTACATTTTCTGTATTATTTTTATTATTTATTCATTTTTTATTACTTATATTTTCTTTATTTTTGTTGTTTATTTTATTTCATATTCCTTTCCTTTTATTCCCTTATATTTGATTTCCTTTTTTATTTATTATATTATTTTTATTATTTATTTTTGTTTATTTTTAATTTATTTTATGTTCCTTTCCTTTTATCCCCTTATGTTTTATTTCCTTTTTAATTTTTTGTTTTATTTTTTATTATTTTTATTTTTTTATATAATTTATTTTTTATTTGATTTTATATTTCTTTCCTTTCACCTTCCAGCTTCCCTATAAACCCTCACCTTGCTCTCAGTGTCAGCCAGGATATATTAATCCTCATTTCCACCCTGATTTTTGGGGCATTCAGGACACAAATCCACCCTCATTAGAGTTGTTTGCATTAATTGTGGAGTGTTCCAGGAACTGTGGATAATGTGCCATCCCATGGAATGTTTCCTGTGATCTGAACAGACAGTTTTAAATTAGTCCTTGGGGAGATGTTGCTGCTTTTGGTTAAAATTCCCCACATTTGCCCCTCATTTCTCAGTCTGCAATAACTCCTGCCTTCGCTATTTCATCTAAAATCTTGCAAATATTTGGGAACAACTGGATTTTTTTTTTTTTTAGGGTGTTGCTTTGGTGATTCTTTTATTTTTGAACCGTAGGACAATATTTTCCAGTCTTTAGTCCGTGGCTTTGTCTGGACTTGGCTGATTAAAACCCCTGCACTGGTGTCTCTCTCTCATTCTTGAGATGTGTTTTATTTTTCACTTTTCACACACAAACTCTATTTTTAGATGCTTTGTGCAAAATCTGAACTATTTATGTGCAGACAAGGTTTTATTTCACGCTGTTTTGGGGGCAGATTGGTCTGGAAAATTTAGATTTTAGTGACCACAGTTGCTAAAAAATAAACAAGGACTCGAGCACAGACTTGGCACAAAAAACCTTTGGGCTGAGTGACTTACTAGTGACTTTTTTGGTGCTAAATCAGGGCTTGTTTTCTCTGTTTCTTGCATAAAAAGTGACTCAGGTGGAGAAAAAAATGTTATTTTCTAGTATGGATATATTTTTTTGACCTAGATGGGATTTGGGAAGTCTGACCCAAGGGAACTGAGGACTGAAATAACAAAATATTTGGCGATTTGAAGGTGGTGGAGCTGTCAGAGTGAGGACCTGGTGCTGGAAAAGATGGAAATGGGCAGGATTTGGGCATTGCCACGTGTTGCCTGGTTCCAATCCTCAGGATTTCTCTTCCCCTCTTCTTTGGTCTCATTTCTGTGTGTTATCCATCCCTTTCTTGGGGAAAAGGGAAAAGAAGTCGTGCAATGAGCTGGGATAGAGGCTGGAGCACCTTCCCAGGAGGAAAAGGTGGGAGGATTGGGATTGTTCACCCAGGAGAAGAGAGGCTCCAGGGAGAGCTGAGAGCCCCTTGCAGGGCCTGAAGGGGCTCCAGGAGAGCTGGAGAGGGACTGGGGACAAGGGATGGAGGGACAGGACACAGGGAATGGCTTTAAGCTGAAGGAGGGTTGATTTAGGTGGGATATTGGGAAGGAATTGTTGGCTGTGAGAGTGGGGAGGTGCTGGAGTGGATTTCCCAGAGAAGCTGTGGCTGCCCCTGGATCCCTGGGAGTGTCCAAGGCCGGGCTGGAGAAACCTGGGGCAGGGGGTGGGACTGGATGAGCCTTAAGGTCCCTTCCAACCCAAACCATTCCATGATTCCATGACACTCAGCTTGGGTTTGGCTGTTGCGTGGTACAGGGGGGATCCTGAGAAACCTCCCCCAGTAGCAAAGCATTCCCTGTTTTCCTGTGACAGTGCTTGGAGGCAGGAGCTCCACAAGCTTTTCTGCTTTTGGCAGGAATAGCAGCAAACAATTCCCAGCCCCTTCCCAGCTACTCATTCCCCGGGTTGGCACAGCTCCTGCTGCAGCTGCACATCAGCCCAGGGAACTCACCCACCTAAAAATCACTCACTGGGGCTTCGTTCTTCGCTTTTAAAGTCATTTTAGTGGTATTTCTATCCAAGCAAACTCAGCTCCAGCATTCCTGCATGGATGCAGAGGGTCAGGCAGAGCACAGGCTTAGAGGTTATATTCTCTTAGCACTGGGAAAAAATCTTGGAAAATGTGTCTTCCCACAGCTGTTCCTTCTGATCAAAGTCCAAGTCTGAGCATCTGGGAAGGAGTTATCCTTCAAAATCCTCTGAGTGGAGGAGGAAAGCAGGTGGTGTTTAGTTCGATGTGCTGGGAGGGAGAGGAGTCTCCAGAGCTGGGAGGGTTTGCAGTAGGGCAGCGTTGGGATTGGGATTGGGATCCTCCCCAGAATAGGCTGTGTGGGTGCAGGAGGAAGGATTTGCCTCTGACATCCCTCCAGGTAGGAATGTGCTGGCTGGGGGAGAGGGAAAAGCTGTGCTGTGGTTTGGGATGTAGAAGGTGTGGAGTGAGGGATGAACCTGGACAAAAGGAGGCTCAGGGGGGACCTTCTGGCTCTGCAACTCCCTGATGGATCAAGGGGGGAATGAGGCTCTGCTGCCAGGGAACAAGGGACAGGAGGAGAGGGAACGGCCTCAGGCTGGGCCAGGGGAGGGGCAGGTGGGACATGAGGAGGAATTTCTCCCTGGAAAGGGTGGTCAGGCCCTGGCAGGGGCTGCCCAGGGAGGTTTGGAGTGCCCAGCCCTGGAGGTGCCCAAGGAAGGCCTGGATGTGGCACTGAGTGCTCTGGGCTGGGGACAAGGTGGGGATGGGGCACAGGGGGATCCATGGGCTGGGAAGTCTCATCCAAACTTTGTGATTCCATGATTCCCTTCCTGGTGAAGCCTGTAATCATCAAACCTTCCTGTAGCCATGGGCAGAGTTGGGAGTGTTTCACCCGTGGCAGGCAAAGCTGGGCTTGGTTTCCAGTGAGGGTCCAGGAAAACTTCAGTACATCCTTGGGAAGCGCTTCCCAGTCTTTTGTGGAGGATAAAAGTGCCACTTGTGCCTTCCTGAGGAGCACCATGAGGGCAGGGAAGCTGCCTTTGGAAGGATCCAGAGCCCTAGGAGTTCTCCTGTTGACCTGCCACCATTTCTCCCTGTTTCCTGTTTTGCTGCTCCCTCCCTGCTCCTGGAAAAAGAGACATCTCTCAAAAATCCCAGGAATTCCAGAGTGGTGACCCCAGGCAGTGCTATGGAATTGCTGTTTTCCAGCCCTTGGTGTTCTTTGTCCTTGGCTTTCCCAGCACAACTGGTGGCTGCTGGAATTTGAGGAGCTGGATTCCTGTGGATAATGGGGCTGGATGGGAGGATTTACCCCCTGGGGATGGAGATGTGCTTTCAAAAAGCCATTTTCCCTGGCAGAACTTCCCAGGAAACCCCAAGCTTTGTGCACCAAACACTTCATGGATAACCTTCCATGGTTGTCCAGCGCTGGGGGTTGGTATATCCAGGGAATCTCCAACCTCCAGGAGCTGGTTTGGTTCGATTTTAATTTGATTTTTTAAAATAAATTGAATGTGAAAGTGTTGTAAATGGCAGCCACTCATTTATTTTCCACAAGGTCAATGAAGTTTTTTGTTCACATCCTAAAATGTTGCTGCACTTCAAAGAAAATGTAACCATTGTGGCATTTTTGGATAAATTTTGAAGAGGAACATGGTTTTAAGATAGTATTTGTTCCCTCTAAGTGGTTATTCCAGCTTGTGGGGATCACCTGTGGCCTAAACTGCAAATTTCCTTTAGTTTTACATCTGGAACAAGAGGGATTTGGGACACTGGAGCCAAACTAAAAGCACTTCTCTTGGAATTCAGTTAAAATACCAAGTTGTTGGATTAAAATTAAACCTGAAGGCAGCAAATGCAACGTATAAAATACTTGATTTGGTGTTCCTAAGATTGATCTGCAATATTTACAAGGGAGTAAAATAACAAAAACTTTAAGGGAAAGCCCAAATAAATAACATGAAGCCTCATGAATTTATCTCTAAAAATGAGTGTCCTGCCCATGGAACAAGAGGAGCTCTGAGGTCCCTTCCAGCCCAAACCATCCCCTGATTCCATGAAATATTAATTATTGATCAATATTAATATTAGGGGATGTGATAGGATGTCTGTCTGGAACCTGAACAGGGTCTTACACTCCCTAAATCCCATTTTTCCTTGCAGAGAAAGCTACCAATGAATACAACACCAGCGAGGACTGGGGGCTCATCATGGATATATGTGACAAAGTTGGCAGCACTCCCAATGGGTGAGTTGGGCCTCAGAATTCCACGGAATTCCAGCTTGGTGTGAAGGGCACTTCCGAGGGAAAACCCTCAAAATGCTCAAATTCCACAAATATCCCGAGTTATTTCATGATCTGGCTTAAATTTTGGGAGGTGCCTGTGCCAGGAGGAGGAAGGGAAACCGTTCATTTGCAGAAAAATATCTATTTATGACGAGAAATTTGGGGTTAATTAGCGGGAAAAATGGGACTGAGGGAGGAGAAAAGGGGAAAAATAGGGATCAAAACACAGATCACTTGGAATCAGTTTAACCTGAGGGGCAATACTGGGATATGAGGGGGATTTCAGGATATTACAGTGGCCAAAAGATGCAGAATTTTAAGGTAACTTGCTAAATTTTAAGGTAATTTTTTCCGACTGATAACATGTTTTAAATTTTTATTAACCCTCAATTAGTGCACGGGCAGAATTCTGAGAGAATTTAGAATTTTTAGAATTTAATTTTGAAGTTATACTTAACATATAAAATTATGACACTGAGAAAATTGAGGGCTTTTTGGTTGTTTTGTTGTTTTGTTAGTTTGTTTTTGATTAATTAGTTTTTAAAATGCAACATCAGCTTTTTCAGGGGGATTTCATGTTTTCAGGAGCTCAAAATAATAATGTTAATGAAGCTTTTCATCTGCCTGAGCCCATGTAGCTCCTGCTGCCATTAATGCTCATTTGGAGTGGGAAAAACTCCTCAGCTGGAACATTTAAAATGCTGTTTATTATTCTATGCCCACCTGAATGAAGTGATAAAATCCTTGTGTCCTCAGGCTCTGGAAAAGGGGACCCAAGAGCTGGAGCAGCACAAGGTGGAAGTGAAATCCTTTGCAGTGGCCTCTAAAATAACCCTTTATTTACTCATTTTGTTATAGTGACATATCTTCCATTGTCTCATTCAACTCAATATCATTCTATCCCTTTGTGACCCAGCAGCAGTGTTTGGAAATGGATCCAGGGGGAAAATGGAGCCTTTTCCAAGCCAGTGCACAGATAGGAGCAAACAGGTTGTTAAATCTCCTTTTCAGCCCAGCCCTGGGAGAGGTTTTCAGGTTTGGGGACGTTTTTTGTTCAGCAGTTTTGTTGCTGGTCCAGTTGGAGGGTGTGGTCTCGTTCCTTGCTGGCACTGGCACTTATCCCTGGCTATTTCTGATTGTTTCTCTGTTCCTTTGGCAGAGCAAAGGATTGCCTTAAAGCCATCATGAAGAGGGTAAACCATAAAGTTCCCCACGTGGCTTTGCAAGCACTTACAGTGAGTAAATCCCCACTGTTCCCCCCCAAAAATCACTATTCTTGATGCAATTATTTAAGCAATTAACACCTTTATTAACTTCAGTTAATAACTTTGTTAACAGTGCTAAACACAGGGCTGAATTGAACTCTTTTATTTTGGATTATTTTCACCGTTTTCACACTTTTTCACGGTTGTATCTCTGGTTTTTGCAGCTTTTAGGAGCCTGTGTCTCAAACTGTGGGAAGATATTTCACCTGGAAGTGTGTTCTCGGGATTTTGCCACTGAAGCTCGAGGAATAATAAATAAGGTAATGCTTTTATAACCTTAAGTGCTGGGGGAGGGTTATTTTGGTCATTTCTCTGCTTTGTCTCAGCATAACAAAACTAATATTGTGGTTAATAATACACTTTTTGTAGTTTTGGTGCAGTTGCAGGAACTGCTCGTTGTGTTTTCACTGAAATTTGTGATTTTTACTGTCAAAAAGAACGGATTAAAGAAGTGACAGCTGCTAATACCCCAAATGCCATGAGCTGTTTTAATTGAAATGAAAACCTGTGACTCTTCCCAAACTCCATTAATTTGATAATGGTAAATGCAGCTTTTCCTGAAGAGGGTTTTATTGGCCTCAAATGAAACTCTGAAGTGAAAGGGAAAACTGTGAGAATTTAAATCACGTTTTTACAAGGAAAAGGGTAAAACCTGCAGACAGTTTTCTAGAGATTCTGAGGGTGCTGGAAGAGAAAATAACTAAGAAAGGAAGACTGGAAGGTTGAGGTCAAGCAGCTGATGGGATTTAATCTGGATGTGATGAACGGAAAAGCACAACCAGCTTTTCCCAAATTGCTGCTCCAGCTGGAGCCAAACCTGGTTCATGGGTTAAAAAGGAGCTTTCAGCTGCATGGGAGCCCTGGAACCATCAGAAGTCGAGCAAAGCAATTAAGGGAACTTAATAAAATTGCTGGGAAGCAAAATGAGTTCACAGCTCTGCTGCTTCTTGCTTTCTGTGGAAAAATAGGTCTGCAAGTGCTCCCCTTTTCTCATTACCCACCGTCCAGGCTGAACCAGAACTTGACCTTCATGGTCTGACAGCTCCTGGAATGCCAGGGAAACCTGGAATCCCACGGGAGGATGGTCTGCTGGAGAGAATTCAGTGTGGTTTGGGGAAATTATTGATGTTTTACCCCCGTCCGTGGCCCATTTTGGGGGGAATAATGTGCAGAGGGCAAATCAAATTGTCCTTTCCTCCTTTTCTCCAGGAGGAAATTCAGTCCAGTGTCACAAAAGCCTTTGTGCTGCTACCAATCCCATCAAACCACGGCTTTACTTGGAATTAAAGGCACATTTGAGCCCAAACCTGTGAATGTTCTCACTTCTCAGAACATGTTTACAGGCTTCCAGTGGGAGCTGATTCCCTGGCTGAGGAATCCTGGCCAGCCCTGCTCCTGTGCAGAGGCTGGAGGAGAATGTGGGAGCAGAGCTTGGACATGAGCTTTGCCCTCACTCCAGGCAAACATCTGACACCATCCCTGCCCCTCAGCTCCCAGTTTGGGAGGATGAACTGTGCCATGAGCTGGGTGGCTTTATGGATAATTCCTTTTTGTGGGAGAAGCTGATTCAAGGAGACAAGGTGGTTCAGGGATCAGGGCTTTGTGAGATTCTCTCAGCTGGCAGAAATGTGTTCTGGCATCTGAGGAGGAACTGCAGAGGTCAGGAAAGGCAGGGAAAGGGGATTGTCTTCCAGGGAAAGACAGTGTCTTATATCAGACCAACTTTTGTGGTGTTGGGAGAGGAATCACAAAAGGAATTCGGAGGAAACTGAGGTAAAATGGAGGGTCACTAGCACAGAGGAGCAGAAATTTGGAGCAGATAAGTGTGGTAGGTGGCCTGAATTTCTCCAAAACTAGTGAGGTGGAAATGTGGCAAACATTTGAAAAGTCAGTTTGTCTTCTAATCAGTGAAATTTAAAAAGTGAATTTAAAGTGCCAGCACCCTTCCTGTTCATTCGGAGGTTCAAACACATCCCTTCCTGTGCAATTTTGTCTTCCAGGCTCATCCCAAAGTGTCTGAGAAGCTCAAAAGCCTCATGGTGGAGTGGTCAGAGGAATTTCAGAAAGACCCACAGTGCAGCTTAATATCTGCAACCATCAAATCCTTAAAAGAAGAAGGGGTCACTTTTCCTGCAGCTGGATCACAGGTAAAAGCTGGTTTGGGATAGTGTTGGATTCACTGTTCCTGGGAACAAGGGAAAATATGGCTGGATGCGGTGATTGGAGCTTTGGATCCGAGGAGAGCAGGATCCTGGTTCCTGTTGGGCTCCTCCTTAGGCTGAGCTTCACTTCTGGCCATTCTTGCTTTTTTTATGATTGAAAAAAAAAGAGAAAATTAGAAAAAGAAGACCAGAGTGAAGGCCATTCCGTGATGCCCCTGTGAGTTGTTTCATTTTCTCCCACAGATTTTTGGAGCTTCCTTTTCCTGTCACCCCCTTAACCTGGAACAATTCCACACCCACCCTTGGAATTTGGCATTGAAACGCTCTCATTTTGCTGACAAGGAGCACAGACCCCTTCCCTCTCCCTCACAGAGTCTCCCAAAACAAAGGGCAGGGGAATACAGACATTTTGGAACAGGATCTGTGCTGTGGTTTCCTTTTTCCAGGTCCCCATTCCCTGTTTGGGCAGTTCCCTGTCCATGGCAGGGGTTGTCCTGGATTTTGCAGTGGTTTGTGCTTTACTTTTTGTGGTTTATTCTTTACTTTTTGTGGTTTATTCTTTACTTTTTGTGGTTTATTATACCTTCTCTGCCTGGCAGATATGATGCCAGGTGGTTTCTTTCTAACCTTTGTTCCTGATGCTGCTAAATATTTCCATGTTAATTATGAGTCAGGTGCAGATCAGCCCAGAAAATTCCAATGACAGCTCCTATTCCATAATCCTTACCCCAAGTTTACTCTGCTCTACATTAAACACTGAGGGGGTTTTTTAACTTTTACAATCTTTCCTTCCTCCACAAAGATGTTTTCACTTCTAAATCCAGGCTATGTGTTAAAACATATGGTAGAAACATGGAAGGTTTGAGCACTGGCACCCAATTCCACTTCCCTGTGGGAATGAAAACTCCAGGAATGATTTCATTTGCTGCTGGGGAGACTCAGAGTGTTTTAAGTCAGCAGCTCCCAACTTTTTGCTGACAAGGAGCGAAAGGAGGGGGGAAGGACAAAGCTGCAAAGAGTCATTTAAATGAGTAGCCTCACTTTAATAAATATGGCTAAATATGATAAATACAACCAAAATAATTATTTAAATGTTGTTTATATTAAATCTCAATATTTATTTTACTTCTTTCCACGCTGAAAACAAATTAGAAACCTGGCTGAGGTTCTGAAGAGTGGTGATTTTTCCTTCTTGAAGTCATCTTGATTCCATAAGGCAGCTGACCAGTGCTTATTTTTTCAAATATATAATTCCAGAGATTTCTTTTTCGTTTGTAATCTGAATTTTCTGTTGTTCCTACCTTTGCAGGCCTCCACCAATGCTGCTAAGAATGGTTCATCAGCCAGCAAAACCAAAGAAGATGAAGACATAGCTAAAGGTAAGTTAGATTTATGCTCCAGAAGTTCTGTTAAAAAGCAGGGAAATGGGAATTTGGAGCTCTTTTCTGCCTCGTGGGATTGAAATCAAATTCCCAGCAGACTGGGAATTGGAATACTGTGCCATTTGTGATGTTTTCCTCACCCACAAGGATCTGGGCTAGGATATATTCTTCCCCATCCCAGCCACTTAAACCTGAAATTTTAAATATTAGAGGAGAAGGCCACGTTTAAACAACACAATTTTTATTAAATTAAGAAACCAACCTGCCTTTGTGTGCAGGGGTAAAGCCACCCCAGGACACCTGACTTTTCCTTCTCCCTTCATTGTAGCCATCGAGTTGTCTTTGCAAGAGCAGAAGCAGCAGCAGATGGAGACCAAAGCCTTGTACCCGAGCGCAGAAATCCCCCAGAACACCCAGAGCCTGAGGAAGGTGCGAGCCCTGTATGACTTTGAAGCTGTGGAGGACAATGAGCTCACCTTTAAGAGTGGAGAGATTATTTTTGTTTTGGATGACAGGTATAATATAACGCGCTCACCTGGAGGGGGGACTTTATGCCATGGTTATTTACTCCACAAAATACTGTTTTCTTAGGGTGGTGAACTTTTCCTCTGCTGCTTTCCCCCCATCCCCATAGGAACTGGCACTCTGGCCTCCCTCACACCCCTTTATCTTCCTTTTGTCTTTCCATCCTCCTAGTTTTTGACCTCAAATCATTTTTAGTGCGGGCAAACTCAAGTATTTCGTGCAATTTGTAGTTTTTAAGATAAATGTTAGTTGGTTGTATGTCATCACAGGGCTGAATTCCAGCTGCTTCCAGCATTTGTTAAATCTCTGGCTGTCAAGGAGCACATTTGGTAGGGATAAAAGTGATTATAAATAGCTGAAATAATTCTTGTTGTTACCACCTGTAGATATATAGGGAGTTAGAAAAGAATCAATATAAAGATGGATGAATTGTGTTAAGTTCTGAGTGATTCCTGGTCCCCTGATTCCTCTTCCTCCCTTCCCTCCCTCTGCCCCAGCTCCTGTCTGTGGCTTTGTGTTAATCTCTGTACCCAGCATCTCAGGTTTCCTGTAAAAAGCCCCAAATATGTCTCTGATTTAATCTCCAGGGTTTTTAATCCATCTTTATTCCCCCAGTGATGCCAATTGGTGGAAAGGTGAAAACCACAGAGGAGTGGGGCTGTTCCCATCCAATTTTGTGACCTCTGACCTGACTGTGGAACCTGAGGCAGGTGAGTCACCTGCCAAAAATCCAGGGGTTATTTTAGAAAGGCAGGTTTATGCAGCAGCTAATTAGCCCCTCAGCAAAATAATTCCCTGATCATCAGCCCGGGGAAGGAACTGAGAGACGTCCTGCCCTTGCTTTGAACAAGCAACCAGAGCTCGCTGTAATCTCTGGTTTCCCCTCTGAGTTTTCCATTTCTTTCCCCTCTTACAGGAACGTGGTTCAGCTCACCAGAACTGTTTTGTCACTAACCTGTTACACATGAATCCAGTAAATTTAAAATGTCACATTCTCCCCTCAGGCACAAGAGCAACATCCACACCCGTGGCAGGGGGTTGTCACAGTCACATTGTTGGCTCTACCCGAGCCCATGGTACCAAAATAAACCTCAGCACTCAGGACTTGGCTGGAAGGGAATGTGTTGGAGGTGGTTTTTAGCTTCCAGGTTTTCTGGGCAAACCCATTTGCCTTTCAACTGGGTGCATCACTGCTTGAAGCACTTATTCAAACCTCTCTGCCCTTTAAAGGATTGAAGGGTGGCAGGGAGGAAATGTGTGTTTTAAGTTAATGTAGAGCTGCAGAAAAGAAACTCATCTTTGTTCTTCCGGCAGCTGTGGATAAAATCTCTGTTCCTGAGGATACTGCAGAAGAAATTAAGAAAGCAGAGCCTGAGCCAGTTTATATAGATGAGGTATGGAGCCACTTTAAATGTGAAATACAGCCTTTTGCTACTGAATGTTGGCAGATAATTTCTTTTTACATAAAGAACTTTCATTTGAAAATTCAAACAATCTCTGTGATGGGTGGGAAATAAAAGTCCTTAATCTTCTCTTCACCTTCCAGGATAAGATGGATAAAACACTGCAGGTGCTCCAGAGCATAGATCCTACAGATTTAAAGCTTGATTCTCCAGATCTTCTCGACTCAGAAGGTACTTGGAGCACTAAGCTATTTCTCTATATTATTTCTGCTCACAATTACCTTTTGTGGCTCGAGCTGGTGGTTCTTTTGTGTTTATTTTAAGCTTAGAGGAGCCGTGGTCTGTACCAAGAGAGTGCTGTAGAACAGTTTCTCTCGCAGTGGGAGCGTGGGGCTCTGTGTATAATTTGAATTTCTTTAATAGTTCCAAGCCAGCTCCATGTTTAGCAGAGCAATTTGCATAGCTTCCAGCTCACATAAAATGCCTGAGCTTTGCAAGATCCAAATCCCAACTCTGAACTAAGCATTTATTGAAACAACATTAAAAAATTGGATTTTCACCCAGCCACACAGAAATCAATTGCTTGTTTCAATAAGTGCTTTTGGCTGCATTTAAACTCTTAATTGTGCAAGGCATTAACTGTCTCAACACCTTGTGCTCACAGATATCTGCCAGCAGATGGGCCCAATGATAGATGAAAAACTGGAAGAGATAGACAGGTGAGCCTAACAAAGCTTCTCCTATTTGCTGACTTACTTCAAATTAGTTAGAAAAACATTATTTTTGTGGTACTTTTCATCTCCCAAGCTGGGAAATCTTGCAGGAGAACTGTGACAACCCTGCCTTTGTTTTTTAATGCCGAAGCACTGAGTTCCCAGGGGCTGCATTCAGCTTGGGTTGCTGCTCTCTAAAATTTACTGCACAAGTCATGGGTGCATTTTATTTTGGCTTTTTTTTTTTTGGCTGGAGCCTTTTGCAGCCTGGCCAGAGGTTGGAATTTTCAGTGTCCTGCTCACTGTCCATGACAGGAAAATCTGCTCAGTGTTATCTTCACCTTTCCCTCCTCAGATTTGGGCTTCCAGTACCTGAGGGAGCCAGGAGAGAAGGAGAGAGACTTTTTACAAGGGATGGAGGGACAGGACACAGGGAATGGCTTCCCACTGCCAGAAGGGAGGGAGAGATGGGATATTGGGAAGGAATTCCTGGCTGGGAGGGTGGGGAGGCCCTGGCCCAGGTTGCCCAGAGAAGCTGTGGCTGCCCCTGGATCCCTGGAAGTGTCCAAGGCCAGGCTGGATGGGGCTTGGAGCAACCTGGGATAGTGATGATCCTTAATTTCCCTTCCAACCCAACCCATTCCATGATTCTGTGATTCCTGGGGGTATTTGGGGGTGAAAATTCCCCTGGGAGTTGCTTGTCTCATGGCATCTGGGGAGGGATAGTTTTGTACCCCTTGGGCTCTCCCTCCAGTCCCAGAACAGCAGTTTTCCAAAAGAAATGGGTAAAAAACTGACCATTTACCTTTGAAGGCTTTATTCTTCTTGCACATTCCAAGCTGTTTAAAGAACCACTTCCCTTTTTGCCCCCTCTAAAGAAGCTCAGTGTGTTTATCCCTTTGCTCTGAAAACAGGAAACATTCCGAGTTGTCGGAGCTGAACGTGAAGGTTCTGGAAGCTCTGGAGCTCTACAACAAGCTGGTGAATGAAAGCCCCATGTACTCAGCCTACTCCAAACTCCACCACCCTGCACAGTTCCCACCCACGTCCTCGGGGGTCTCTGTGCAGGTCAGTGTTCCCCTGGGATCTGGGAATACAGAGAGGGATTTCTGTTTGGAGGGATGACAGGAAACATGAAGTGAGCCCACGAGCAACCTGACACTGCCTGGGGGCTTTTTACAGCCTTGCCAGGAAAACCTGATGGGTTCACTGATGGCTTTGCTTGGCCAATACTGAAAATTCCCCAAGATTCCTCCCGTGATTCCTCTTTTTTTACCCTTGGAATTGTGTGTCTCAGCAGTTCCTGCTGTGAGTCATGTCAGTCTCCAAGTGGAACGTTCCCTTCTTATCTGATAGAGGGGATGGGGGTGAACTGCAATATGATATTAATCCCAAGGGTGGTTTTTTTTTTTCTAAATATGGAAACACCCCGCTTTTAGGTCTTTTTAAAGAAATGAACATGTTCCATCAGTATTAATCCATGGATAATAACATATTTATTAGCTGCCAGCACATGTTCAGGCTCAGGAGCGTTTCACGGTGTCCCCAGTGTGCCTGGTGGTGGCTCTAGGAAAAAAAACCTGAGGAGAAGGAGAGATTTTAAAGCACAGGAATGAGGGTTTTTACTTGAAGTGAGTTTTGCTTTAATGTTAATTGTTCAGTGGGAAAAGAATAGTTGCCATAGCAACTGCCAGATCTGAAAATATGTCAGTTAAAAGTAATTCCGTGTCCTTAACTCCCGGTGACGGTGGAAAATTCATTATGTTTTGGAGGTTAGAAAGTAATTTAAGCCAAAAGGCAACTGGAGTTTGCTGTTCCTTCCAAGATTCCTGCTTCCAGTGGTCAGAAATGCAGGATCATGCTGGCCATGCTGGGCTTGGAGTGGTTATTGGGGACAAACTGATCCTTCAATGCCCATAAATCATCCCAAATCCAAACCCAGTGAGCTCCTTTAGTCCTCTGGTACCCGAATCTTGAGGAAATCTTGTGTTACTTAAGCCAGAAATGCAAGAAGTTCCAGGGTTTTGTGTTTCCAATGGTTTGGTTTCCAAGATGTGCTGTAGAAATCTCAGGTTCCTGCTGGATTTTCTTTGCAGTCGTATCCTGTGCAGCCTCCCAGTGGGAATTACATGATCCAGGGGGTCCAGCAGGTCTCCATGTCCCCAGGGTACAGCCTGGCACCCCAAAGCCTCAATTCCTCTGGAGCCACTCAGCCACCTCAAGCTGCTTATTTAAGGTATGGATCCACCAAATTCCTCTTCCAGGTGGGAATTTTGCTGCTTTGCCCAGAGGTTCCACGTTCCTGTCGTATTTATATCCACAGTGACACGTAATTTTGAAAGGAAAACACCAGTTCTACTGAACTGGGAGTCAGTGGGAACTTTATTAGGGATAAAATTGATCCTGCAGGAGGATGTTTCCCAGGAAGTTTTTAAGGGAGGAAGGTTGGAAAGAAACCTCAGACTTCAGGTTTAACCACCCAGCCCCAGAGAGTAAAAATGAGAGAGATTCCACAGGTGTTTAATATATTAATTCAGTATATTTCAGAGAATATTCTGAGTGGGGAGGGACCCACAAGGATCATCGAGTAGTAAAATTATTGGGGGTGAAAACATTTTTCCTGCAAAAACTATAAAAACCGGCGAACTTACAGGCATGAAAAGTATGGAAATGAAGCATTCCTGGGAACTTTTCTGGTTATGAACATGGGAGAGTTACAGGAGGGAAACCTGGGGCTGCAGCTGGTTCAGGTTGTGAGGGGATGTGTGTAAAAAATGTATTTTTGCAGCCAGGAAGCTGCTAAATACCTTGAAAAACGACCGTTTTTCTCATGTGATTTTCAGATTTCTGTGTTTCCAAAGCCCCCAGCTTGCTCTTGGAGCAGACCAGGGTGCTGTGTGTAAAGCTGGTGTGAGGTAGATGGATGTGGGTGGTGAGAGTGAGCCTTGTGTTGTCTCCCCACAGCCCAGGCCCCTTCCCGAGCGCCGGCACAGCCGCCTTCCCCCAGCAGCCGGTGGGAATGCCCGTGGACATGGCAGCATTCCAGAGCAGCACAGCCACTCTGCCTCAAGGACCAGGTTATCCCGTGGCACTTCCTGCTCACTCCCTTCTCCAGCAGCAAACAAATTACCATCAGCAGCCTCTGCTTTAAAACAACCAGCTCCCGTTCCTGAATTAGGGAATAACCACCCGACCTGATGATCTCTGTCATGGATATCAAAGTACATCTTCCTTTTCCAATAACCCAGCTCGCTGCAGAGTAAAAATAGGCACCAGCTCTGATGGTGATTTGCATATTTGCATCTTGAACTAGATTAGGGGATGGTTTAAAATAATTCCAGATTCCTTTGAGCCCTTTTTTTCCTGCGCTTTCAGGAAACGCCACTTGTGAATCTTTGAAAGATGGTCCCAAAATAATTCCCTTTTAAATGCGTTTCTGGGAACTGGAGGAAGCTGAGACGTCGCTCAGTGCTGCTTTTGCCTCCTCTGGTGTCTCCTGTCATCCTTCTGTCCCAGTGGCTTTAGGGAATCTCTGCAGTTTGGAGACCCGGAATCGGAGCCATCCGTGAGTCCAGCCGGAAGAGGGTTTGATACGGTGACACTGAGGACCAGGATCCTGTGGGAATAGGAGGTTTTTACAGTGCTGCCTCGGGATATTTTGGAAAATCCAGAGAACTGGAGTGTTCTTCTTGAAGGAAACAAGTTTCACCAGAATTCCCTTGTCTTTTGGCAGAGGTGGCACTGCGAGCACAAGTCTCCTTGGGAAGAGCTGGCAAGGGATGCTCCCAGCTGGATCCAAGGTGCTGAGCCAGGAACTTGCACAGAATCTCTCTTTCTTTTCCTTTTTGGATGTATTTAGAAGTGAAGGAGCGTTGTAATTCCTTGTGGGAAAGGAGGGGGCTCGAGGATGTTTGGAGCTCCTTAAGACTGTGAGGATCTGCCTTGTTCCCCTTCCAAGGGGGAGCTGAGTGGAACAGGAATCGCCTTGATGGGACCAGGGGGTTCTTCCTCTCTTGGATTTCCTTTCTCTGCCACCTTGTCGGTGTCTAAATAACCATGGCTCACAGAGGAACTCTTGGGAAAGGTGGATTTCAGGCTGAATCCATGTGCTGGTGGGTGGGAATGTGCTCCCCACACAAGGAGTGGAGAACAACAGCCGTGTCCCTGGAGCTGGGAAGTGTGGCTGAGAAAAGAAATCCAAGGATTTCTTCCCTGATGCACTTTTTAAAGGGGTGGGGTTTGTACAAGGGAGCAGATGAGCTGGATTATCTTTATCCATATCCTGGGAAATGTGGGATTTCTTTCTTTTTCTGTTTCAACGCTGAAAAAAAATCACTTTATTCTCTTCCTCTTCCCTCCTCACTGTAGCAAGGTCACATTTATACCTGTTCCAACAACCTCTGGGGAGTAATAACCCTTAGATTGGGGAAATAATGGAAGCAATTCACTGATAAAAACATCTGGATTATAAACCCATGGAGCTCCCAGATGTCTCCATAAGTATTTTTGGTGTCTGAGTTTTGTCCCCAGGTGGAAGTCCCAGATCCTGGGCTGTTGAGTGACCAAACCCCCCCTTCACTCAGCACCTGCTCCTCTGCTTTCACATTTTGTTTGATGATCATGACCTTCTCTTCACCTGCAGCCTCGAGCTCATGCAATAATGTGTTGAGAACCTGCTCTGTAAATCACTTTTTTATTTAAATTCGTGCAATTTGGGAGGGAGATTTTTGTCAGGCCTTTGATTTGTCTTGATCCTTCCCCTGGAAGCAGCTCAGTACAAACAGCACCTGTGGCAATACTGAAGTGTTTTGATAATTTGCTCATTGTGTCTTTTAAGGAAATGGATCGATTTCGATGCTGCTCTTCCAAATTCTTGTCGTTTGGAGCTTTTATTGTAAGAGTTGACTTTGTTCCAAGTTGGTTTGTGGTCTAATTAAACCTCTCTCTCGTTGGTGTGTGTTAGGAATTTGGGATTGGTGTTTTTCAAGCTTTGGCCCCAGAGGAATCTTGAATGGAGCCAGCCAGATGTGATTTGATTATGTTCAGTTCATTGTTAAATATAAATGATGTATATACTCATCTGTCTGAGGTTTTCTACACAGCTCCACACACGCCTGGACTTTTCTAAAAGCAGGATTTGTCCTCCTCTCATCTCTTCTCTTCCTAACTCTGTGATATGCAACTTGTAGATAGTGTAAAATAATTTAATTATTATTAAACCAGTGTATTTAGAGGGGGTTGCTGTTTCTCTTCACACTTGTAGACACGATCATATTTATTTTTAAGGCCTGATTGTAACTGAACATGCTGCCAAAGGATTTCTCTAACTCCAGATTTCTTACCTTAGGTTTGTACCTGCTGTTTTCTATCAGGAATTCACAGTGGAGAACTCCTGCTTTTTCATATAAACCCTTAACATAGGAACCCCGGGCGACTTTGTAACGAGAACTTTATTGGGATGTATTTGTTCCATGGGTGTTCAGTACCAGTTTTCTTCTCCTGCTGTGAGTTGGTGACCTGTTCTGTCTGTTAAACTTGTCCTTGTCACCCCACCCAGGGTGGGCTGAGGGGTTGTGCTGTCACCTGATGTGACCAAGGCTTTGTCTGTTCAATTGGCTGCAGAAATAATGTTATCAGATTGTTTCAACCTTCCAAAGGATGTTGTGTGTTCATTGTGCTGGTGGGACAATGGGCTGGAGCTGGGACCTCTCTCAGGAATTATTTCCTGAGAGGAAAAGGATAATGTTTCCTTATTTTTATCTTTTCTTAGAACCTCTTCGTTACACTGAGCACTGTGAGGTGTCTGGAGTGAGTAATATTTGTTAACAAACACACCTGAGGAGGATTCTCTTGGCTGTGTAGTTAATTCTGTGTCAAAGAGGAATTCTCTTTGCTGACTGATTAATTCCATGTTAAAAGAGGAATTCTTTTTGCCACAGGGTTTAATTCCCTGTTAAAAGAGGCAAAATCTGAGTTGTCTCAGTTGTCTCACAATGAATGTGACTTGAGATTTCTGGCTGATCCCAAATAAAAATGAATCCTTTAATCCTGCTGCTAAAGCTGTGCATGGGCACCAAAAACATGTGCAAGGAGCCTGATGGAGCAACCCCAGAAGTTAGTTTTTTTACACATAAATCCCCTGGTTTTCATCATTTATTTCCAGCTCCTTGGAGTTGCTGACCCCAGTGGGTCGATTTTGGGTCACTTCAGGCTGAAAATATAAACTTTACTGGCCCTTAAAAACCCAAACCATATCCTGAATTTCTGGGAAATGCTGGGTTGCTTTTCCTTTTGGATCCCATTGGGTTTCTGGACAGAACCTTTCCTTGGAAAATCAGCCACCCCACCATTAATGTGTCAAGTGCCTTCCCAGGACCAATTTAATGATACAACTGAATGCAAAAATAATCTCATTTCGACTCCAGCCTTCGTGACCCACATTCGTCTTGGACAAAGAAACCAGGCTGCTCCTGCCAGCCAGGAATTAAAGGATTTGGAGTCTGGAGCGAGGCAGGAGGACGCTGGACCCTCCCCAGAACCCGTGTGTGTGCTCAGAGAGCAGGTGTGAGATCACTCCAGAGCCGGGCATGTTCCTCCTCCTGCTCATCCCGGTGGGAGGTGTGATGTGCCCGTAGGTGAAGCTCAGCAGTGGGAAGCAGGAAATCCAGGTCCTGCTTCCAGTGCTTCCACAGATTTCAGCTTCAAACAAATCACGTCATCTCCTGCTTTAGCTTTTTTTTCTCCACACCCTGGAATTTGGAGTGTCCCCCCTCCTGGAGGGTGATGCCAGTTTGTGCTGAAGGGTCTGGGCAGGGCCCTGGTGCTCGAGGCTCAGCTTGAGGGGGTTAAACCCGGCTCAGAGGGTGGAGCTTGTCCCCAGCACCTGGGTCACATCCCACTTTGCCACGGTCACTGGGGAGCCCTGGAATGCTTTGGGTTGGAAGGGAAATTAAGGATCATCCTTAATTTTCAACTTTAATTAAGTCTCACCTCCTGCCATGGGCAGGGACACCTTCTGCTAGCTCAGGTTGCTCCAAGCCCATCCAACCTGGCCTTGGACACTTCCAGGGATCCAGGGGCAGCCACAGCTTCTCTGGGCAACCTGTGCCAGGGCCTCACCACCCTCACAGGGAGGAATTCCCCCTTAATCTCCAATCTAAGCCTTTTGGTGATCGATGTTGGATAATTTGACAACTGACAGTCAGAATAACGAGGTGTCCAAGTGTCCTGAGGGATGGGGAATAGCAAGGACTCACCTGCCAACAATTCCTTCCCACTCTCCCATCTCTCCCTGCCCTGTGGCAGTGGGAAGCCATTCCCTGTGTCCTGTCCCTCCATCCCTTGTCCCCAGTCCCTCTCCAGCTCTCCTGGAGCCCCTTCAGGCCCTGCAAGGGGCTCTCAGGTCTCCCTGGAGCTTCTCTTCTCCAGGGGACCCCCCCCAGCTCTCCCAGCCTGGCTCCAGAGCAGAGGGGCTCCAGCCCTGGCTCCCGCGGCCGCAGCGGTGCGGGACGGTGCTGTGGGAATCGGGACGGGTCTGTGGGAATGTTCTCCCGGGGTTCTCATTCCCAGCCCCGCCCCNCGGGAGAGCCGGGCGGCGGCGATCGGGGCGCCATGGCCGCGGTGGGTGCGGGGCCCCCGGGGGTGGCAGCGGGGGGGTGGCGGTGCCGCGACCTTGACGCTCTGTCCCCCCGCAGGTGACCAGGGGCACCGCGACGCGCCGCAGCCGCCTCAAGCGCTCGGACGGCAGCACCACCTCCACCAGCTTCATCCTGCGCCAGGTCAGCGCCGGGAGGGCTCTGGGGGGGGGCTCTGGGGGCTCTGAGGGTCGTGGGGGCTCCGTCCCGGGGCAGCGGGACCCGCCGCTCTCGGAGCCGCAGCCCGGGGATGCTCCGGGTGCGGGTCCAGCTCCGGGCACCGCACGAGGCTCGGGGCAGAGCTGGGACCCCCGGGAGCTCCGGAGCGCGGCCCCAAACCCCGGCTGGAGTCGCGGTTTAACGGGATAAACTCGTGGGTTTGTCCTCGCTTTCCCTTCCCTGGCTGCGACTGACCCCGCGGGCTGGTTCTGTGGTTGTTCCCTGTGGCACCCTCGGCGAGGGGTGCGCTTGTTCTCCGGGAATGGAAGCTGAGGTTTTAGTGAGATCCTGACTTTAGGATTTCTGGGAAAAAATCTTTTAAAGGTGTCAAGAGCATCGGTAGCTCAGCTGGGGCTTCTCAGAGCTAATTATACAGCCCCCTGTGCTCCCCTGGCACTGCAGGAGCAGTGGTACCATCATGAAATCCCCTGGTAATAGTTCCCCTTTCCCTTCCCTGTCTCCCTTTGCCTTCCCTGTTCCCCTTTTCCACCTCTGTTCCCAGTCTCCCACTGCTGCCTGCCCTGAGTAAAACACAGAGTGACATCCCGAGTCTCCCTGAAGCATCACTCTCACCTAGAAGACGCATCTCAGAGGAAACGTTATTTAATTTGATTTAAAAGTAGAGGAGGTGGAACATTTCCCAGAGCACAAACCTGTATCCCAGATTCCTCGGTGACTTCAGCAGAAATTTAAGGAAGCTCAGGGAAAGCCGAGCTGGGCCCTCGATGGATTTGGGGACACTTGTCACATGTGCTGTGCCCAGCTGTGAGGTCGGTCTGTCAGGGAGAGGGATTTTATCAACCCGGGGAAGTTTGATGTTGCTTTGTGGCATCTCCTTGTCAGCTCCAGCCTGGAGCAGAGCCGGAGAGTCCCTGTTCCAAGGGTGACATGTGAGAGTCTCAGTGAGGATCTGCTGTTCAGTGTGATCTCAGCCGTGGAAATGGGAGTCCAGACAAGGACAGAGGAATATAAAGGCAGTTGTAGGATGTGTTGGGATGTCAGGGAGGTGTTGCTGTGGGCCCTCCTGGGGGTGTCCCGGAGAAGCTCGGTAGGAATGTTGTTTCCAGAGGTGGATTTTGTGCCGTATGGAAATTGAGGGTTGGTGATTCAGGCAGAGGGTCATCAGCATCACTTGGTGTCCGAGGGAGCAGGACACGACGTGGGGTTTTGGGAGCCCGGCCTCTGCCAGTTGGATCTGGGACGACAAGGGCACCCACTTCACTCCTGACCCCCCTGAGGAGGTTGATTTACACACTGGAAGGGCACTGCCAAATTCTAACAGGAAAATCAGGTGCTGGGATGTTTTCCCTGTCCTTCCCTCCCACTGGGAAGTTTTCCCTAACAGCCCTAACCAGGCTCTACCAGCCAAAGTGGAATGTAAAGTGCCACCAGCAGGGATCAACTTCAGGGAACACTGTGCTGGTTGTAGGGCTGATTTAAAAACAAACAGGAATTCTGACAGTGAGAGCTGCAATAAACATCCCAAAGGACTTTAAATCTTCCATAGAGCTCGTATGTGCTAAGAATTGAACACCAGCTTCTCGTCCAAGTCCAAAATACCCATGGAAATTGTATCCTTGGTTTCCTCCTGTGTCAGGAGAGACGCAGCTCCCCGGGATTTGAACTCATTATTTGACTTTTCATTGTGTTACATTTAATTTCTGGTCTCTCTGTCCACAAGGACAGAGCTCCCAACTCCATGTGGGGAGCTGGGGGTGCCCCTCGTGCCATGTGTGCTGGAAATCAAGGGGGTGTTGTTTAAAAACCCCAAGGAGCTGCCCAGGGAGGGAGATCCTCGTGTCCTGGAGTGACCTGGAGTGCAGGATGTTCCCAGGGGGTTGGTGACACGGCCGAGGCTGTGACCACACCTGGTGCTGGAGGAGTTAAGTGTGGCCTTGGAGCAAGGAATGGGTGCACAAAATCATTCCTCTGACGTGGCAGGTGCTGCTCAATTATAGTTAAGAACCCCCTTAAGGGACAGAAGTCAATTATAAGACACTAAGTAGGGCAGCTGAAAACATGTGCTTGTAATTCCACAGAATGCTGCCATAAGAATTCCTGGTTGTGCTTTCTGGAGGATTTTGTCTTTCCACCCCTTGCTGTGTGACCTGTGACTACACACAAGTTTTGTTTTCCCTTTGGGCTCTGGTAGCATCACTTTTACTCCCTGTGATTTTTTTAGGGAATTTATTTCACTGAGGAAAAGTTAAGTGACCTGTGGAGAACAACAAGTGACAGCACAAGAGGAAACGGCCTCAAAACGCACCAGGGGAGGTTTAAGTTGGATATTAGGAAATATTCCTTCATGGAAAGGGCTGTCCAGCCCAAGGAGTCACCTTTCCTGGAGGGATTTAAAATCCATGTGGATGTGGCACTTGGGGACATGGGGTTGTAGTGGCCTTGGCAGTGCTGGGGGTTGCATTTAGTGGTCTTGGGGGTCCCTTCAGTGTCAGCCTTGTAATAAAATCTTCTTGGTTCCAAATAATCAGTGGAAATCCTTCCCAAATTGTGGCAGAGATTTCAAGTAAAGCCACTGAGTGTCCCTGTGCAGTCCAAGGACATTTAACTTCATGTAAAACTATATTTAGACACGCAGTTTATTTCTGGAAGGTGTTTTTTTTTCTGCTTATTTAGAGATATTTGAAGTTAAAGCCAATTTTCTTTTAAGACTTAGTTACACCTGGTGCTGCATCTCTGGCAGTGCTTCCCCTTTTCAAATGGCATTTTTCCTGTGTAGTCCTGAGAGGAAAAGGAAAACAGCATTTTCTATTTTTAGTGTTCTTAGAGCAGCTCTCAGGCTGTAAGAACTCTTTAAAAGGTTGGTGACACTGATCAAAAGATTTGGAATCTTTATGAAGGGTTTTGTGGCATTGTTTCCAGCTGGGTTTGTGGTGGGGGGGTGGCATTTGGGGTTGTGGTGTCCTGGGCAGGACCAACTTTGGCATCTCAGCCCCACATCTTCTTGCTTAATCAAGCAAAGGTGGTTCTGGCTCAGATTTGGGAAAGTTTCAGGGTGTCTGAGCTCTGTTTGTCCTTTCTCAAGTGTGAAAACCTCCCCCTTGACAGGGGAAAGTCTCAGGTGTTGCTTCACCTGAGGGCAGGGTTAGATGGGAGATTGGGAAGGAATTCCTGGCTGGGAGGGTGGGGAGGCCCTGGCCCAGGTTTCCCAGAGAAGCTGTGGCTGCCCCTGGATCCCTGGAAGTGTCCAGGGCCAGGTTGGATGGGCTTGGAGCACCCTGGGCTGGTAGAAGGTGTCCCTGAACCAGGGAGACCCAGCACTTGGTCCCTGCTCCTGAGTGATGTGTGGGGGCAGCTCCAGTGACCATTTCTTACTGAACTTTTCACTGTGCATCTGATTTATTCCTTCAGTTTTGCTATTTTTTGCCTCAAAAACCCTTTTCCTGGGTGTGAAGTGAGAGCTCAGTGTGTGACCTTGGGACTCTGGTCTTCGTTATGTTTTTCTGGGATGCAGGAGGTGGATGTAGCTGGCAGTGTGACCCATTCCAGGGGGGACATGCCATGATCCAGGCATTCCTCAAAATCCAGCTCTGCCTAGGTGGCTCAAATACAATGTGCAGAGGAGCAGCTCTGAGTTTCAGTCATTCCCCAGGCTGAGCTCAATTCTGCGATGAGTCATTAATTTCTAAAATACAGCTTTACTGTCATGGAATGTGATTATTCCATAAGGCTGTTATTTTTCTCTGTGCAGCATTTAGAAGCTCTTTAAGCACTTGACAGGTGAATAAAAGATTGAGCCCTTTCTCCAGAGAACAGGAGCCTCGTTGGCACAGAGGTGACATCGCTGGGAGTTGTCTCTCTGCTTAACTGGGGGTGCTGAGCTCACACAGCAGCTGCAGCTCTCAACTCAAACCACCTCACAAAGTAGAACACAGTAGATTTACTCTGGAAAAGTGCAGATTTTACTTTGTCAGTCTGCATTATTTAGGTTAAATCAAAAAGGGAAACTGAGGCTTGAGCTGAAATAAATGTCCCCAGGGTGTCTTGCTGTGGTGCCCCGGCAGCCAGGAGAGTTTCCCTCAGTTTGCAGCTCTCTTGTGTTCAGCACCACAGAGGAGCTTTAGAGAAGGTCCTGTGAGCTTTGGAGGGAAGCAGGACTTTCTGCCAATGTCACAGAATCATCAAATCATGGAATGCTTTGGGTTGGAAGGGACCTTAAAATCATTAAGGTTAAGGACCTTAAAATCGTTAACCTTAAAATCCACTATCCCAGGTGGCTCCAAGCCCTGTCCAGCCTGGCCTTGGACACTTGATCCTGTGGCTCTGTCAGTTGTGACAATCAGGATTGAACTCCCCAGTCCCAGAGGTGGCTTTGTTCTCAGGGCAGGGATGAGCCCCATCCCTCGTGTCCCTTGTGCAGGGGCTGTGCCAGGTCCTGGCACACTGGCATTGTGCCACCACAGCAGGATTTCCATGGGACAGCTTGGAGAGCTCCTTCCAGCTGGAGAGAGCCCAGCCCAGCCCTGGGCCCAGCTGGGTTTGGCCCTTGGTGAGGCTCACAGGGCGAGGAGAGATCCTGGAATGAGGAGGGTCGGGCAGAGCCTTCCCTCCAGCTGCATGTTCCAGTGGTGGGAGGTGCTGCATCCCGGCAGCCTCAGGTGAGCCCAAGGGTTGGACCATGTCCAGGTGACCCCTCTCCATAATTTCCTGTGTGGATGAAGTCAGAGTGTTGGGATACACAACTCTTTTCCTGAGTTGTCTTCCAGTGTGGCTTGAGGGGCCAGTGGACTTGGAACCTGTCCCCCATTCCTGGGTGTCTCTGCAGGGCCAGGAGCTGGACTCTGATCCTTGTGGGTCCCTTCCTCCTCAGGATATTCCATGATTCTGTGAACCCTCACAAGGCTGAAATAACAGCAGGAGGAAACTTAAGTGGATTTTTTTAATCAAAAAACAAAGAGGAGGAAAATTGGCTTCTCTCCTTAGTTCTGCCATCACTTCACCCAGCCACGATGGAGCCACCAGGCTTCTGCACATTCCCTCCTCCCTCTGGAAAGCCATGTGTCTGGGAATCTCTGTGTCCCCAGGAGGCTTTAATTGAATGTTCCTCCATGTACTCATTGACTCTCCAATTAAGTTCCCACTTTGTGTTCCCTCAGAAAAGGGAGAGGATGTTGTGTGAGGGGGTGTTTGTAAGCAAACAATGACCACCACGTGCCCTCCAAAACAAACCCCCCCAAATGATGGTTTGTGGTTGTGTCTGGAGTCTCTGCAACCTTTGGTTCACTGTGTTGTGTCCATGGGGAGCCATTGCCTGTCCTTGGTGCTCCCTGAGCGCGGCCGCTGCTGCCCATGGAACTGGAACAGGATCCACGTCCTGCACGTGGGATTGGAACATGATCCGTGTCCTCACGGATCCCAGTGCCTGTGGTTGGATTCCTCGTGGATCCCAGTGTTTGTGGTGGGCACCAGAGCACAGCAGCAGCCCCCTGGGACTGTCAAAAGCCCGGGAGGTGACAGCAGACTGAACAAACAGGATCCTCCTTGTGGATTTGACGGAGTCGCTGCCGTGGATCCATGGAAGTCTGAGCCTTTGGAATTCTCCCTTTAAAAATCCCATGTCCTACTCTCCGGCAGATGTGCTGACCGGCTTATTGTCTCCATGGCAACAAGGTTTGGGTTTTAAAATAGCCTGAAGCCACAGAAGAGAAGCGGGGTATTAATAGCGCGGGCAGCGCAGGTACGGAGGGAGAGCGGGGTTGGGCTGCTGCTCACCCCAAATTCGGGGTGTTTGGGACCGTCTGTCTGCCTGCACCGACCGGGGGGGTTTGTTTACATGTGCTTTTGGAGCGTGACCTATAAAATTAATGCTCCTCAGCCATGCAGTGTTAGCACAGTGTTTGCATGGCTGGAGTGAAAGAATTCCAGAGTGGTGCCGAACGTGTGACACGGAGGAGGGGAGAGTTAAAAACCAGCTCTGTCAGCGTGCATGGCATAAATAGGTGTGAATTATATAGCAGTGTAAATATTTGGGGTATGAATGCACAGTGTTCTTGCTGCCCCCCTTCCTGGAAGGAGGAGATTGGATTCAGAATTCCTACGTGACCCGATCAGCCCTGGGGCAGCTCCGTCCCCCCGCTCCTGTCACCCAGCGCCTCCTTCCAGTGCCACCAGTTTGATTTTTACCCCCAGTGTGGTGGCAGCCTGTGCAGGGCTCCGGTGCTGTGATTCCAGGTGGAGCCCTCGGAGGAGATCCGGGAGCTCTGGGATGTGCCGTGGTTTCTATGGACACCAAGGGCTCGTGTCACACACGATCCGATGGGATTGTGCTGAATGTGGAGGAAGCAGAGATGATCACGTGGGGCTCCAGACCTGGGGCTGCTAAAATGTGTTCTGTTGCCTTGAAAGGAATGTGGTAGAGACAGAAATAGGGTGGGTTTTTTCCCCTAAATTCCTTAGGTTTCCCAACCCACAGAGTTGGGAAAAAGAGCTTCTGACCAGGGTGAGGTGGGAAAGCCTGGAGTGTGTAACCTCCAAAATTCTGCTTTAGTAAAGCAGAGCCCCAGGAAATACAGCTGCCATGTTAAAAAGGTCTCCTGTTAAAGGTGGTTTTGACTGATACTCAAATGTAATAAACACAGTCATGGAATCTCAGGATGATTGGGATTGGAAAGGATCTTAAAGATCATCTCATTCCAACCCCCCTGCATGAGCAGGGACACCTTCCAATACCCCAGGCTGCTCCAGCCTGGTCTTGGACACTTCCAGGGATCCAGGGGCAGCCACAGCTTCTCTGGGCAACCTGTGCCAGGGCCTCCCCACCCTCCCAGCCAGGAATTCCCCCCTAATCTCCAATCTGAGCCTTTTGGAAATCAGTGCTGGATAATTTGAGAGCTGGAGTAACAATGTCTCTCCTGTTGTGATAATTTGTGGCTGCTGGTAACGAGCTCTCCAGGCGCCCCGAGGAGTGGAGTGGGATGAGGAATAGCAAGGACTCTCCTGCCTCCTCCCATCCCTCTAGAAAAAAAAGGGAAGCTTCCTTAAAACACGTGGAGGAAGGTTGGAGATCCCTCCCTGCCCCAGTTCTCTGCCCCTGACACAAATAAAGTGGATTTTTGTGCCGAGGGGACCCCGTGACCTTCCACAGCTCCCGCAGCGTGTCAGAGGTGCTGTTCCCACCCGGCTGTTGGGAATTTCAGTGTCATCATTCCCAGGAAAGTGTTCCCACACCAACCCCTCTGCTCTGTGCTGTTTGCAGAGCACCTCGGGTGTGTTTGTTGGTGAGATCTGGGCTGGAGGGTGTTAAACGCTGAAGGAACCAGGGTGGAAATACATCCTGGTAGTCCCACTCCAGTCGCAATCCCGGGGAGCAATAAACCCTCCGGCTCCGTTTCCTTGGCACTTCTTATGAGGAACATCACGGTTTCAGGGAAAACCTTTTTCTGTTCTAAAGCAGAGATTTAATGTCCTTAAATAAGAGTCTCTTCAACACTGGGTCCTGACGGCCTTGCAGTGCTTGGCTCTGGGCTGGGACACCTTTTCCTGCAAGGAATCAGCTGCAACCTCCCTTTGGTTTGCCATGTATCCCATTTTTCCTGTCATTTGTGGGGTTTTTGACAGTCATTCTCTGGGCTGGTGGCTTCAGTGCTTGATCAGCAGCTCTTTCCCAGCTTATATAACTCATCATATCCCCAGTTACACGTTTGGACAGTGGGAACTGCTCCCATGTCCTGATATTTCTGTAGGTTATTGCACTTAATGCATTTTGAAATCCCTGGAAAAATTTGAGCTGCTGAACCAGCAAAACGCTTCAGGTCAGAACTTTTAGGGTACCTTTTGAAAATGCTCATTCCTTTGAAAGAAAATATCCTTGCATTGGGATAATCTGGTGTATGAGCCAGTGATAGCCCATTAATTTTCCATGTTTCACCTGGAGAAACGTTTCCAGTGGTTTGTTCTGTGGGAGGAAGAAGAGGCAGCTGCATGTGGGCACCTCTGTAACCCAATCCCTGTTGGATCTGGAAGACGTCCTGCTGCTTCCATGAAGATCTGCTCTCCTACCACTCCTTGGGTGGGAATACACGGCGGTTTGTGAGCTGAAACAGAGCACAGGGACACATCAGCCAGGAATCCCCTGCCTCATTCCTGGTGTTTGATCCATGCTGGACATCCCAGGCTAGAGGGCATCCAAGGATCTGGGCACCTGTGGAAGTCCATCACCCTGCTGCAACCCCACAGGATCTTCTGGGTGATCTGCAGCAACCTGGGATTAAGCAGGAGGATCCCATGACCCAGAGGAAAACCTCACTTCTGACTCCAGTAAGCCTTGATAGCTCCAGAGTTACGTGTCCCTTTCCGAAGAGAAAGGTGGATTACCCGATGATTTTCCAGCCAAATGACACCTTTGATTGGATTTTCCTTGCCCAAATCCCTGTGGTGTGGTGTGTTCTCCACTCCCCACCTCATGGGTCCAGGGGGAACCTTCTCCTCCCCCAGACCTCGGTGCCGACGCGTGGCCCGTAAATGTCCTGCTCCAGTTTCTGTGAGGAGTTTTTGGAAGCCTTTCCTGCCAAAGCCACTTTGTGCTTTGAAGTTCACCAGTGGGATTTTTGCATTGGGAATTGTTGGGGTGTTCGTTCCTTGGGGGATCTCTCAGCAATTGGAATTGGTATTCCCATGAGGAGACGTTTCGTGACCTGGTGGGTTTTTTCTCTCCTCTCTCTTATTCATCTTGGAGTGATAAAAATTCTTGGGCACTCCTTGGGGCTTAATGACCAGTTGAGTTTAATGGCCTGAGATTATTAAATACCAGCCAGACATTAAATCTTCCAGGTGCCTGGGAGCAAGTATGGCTCATATTCCTTGGAGTCCATCCATCTCAGGCAGGATTCCACATTGGCTCTCAGTGCCAGGGGTTGAGCACAGTTCTCTCCTCAGGTGCTCCTTTGGCTTGGGCTCTTTGCCTGGTCTCACACCTCTGGTACAAGGGAAAATTAACATCAGTCCTCTTCTCTGGGAGTGCCATCCCAGGGGATTGGGTGCTGCTGCTGTTCCAGCATGCAGCTGTCCCTCTTTGTGTCACCCCTTTTGCAATTCCTCCTTTTTCCTGTGAGACAAAGCAGGAATTGCCAGTGTCAACACTGAGCCCCGAACACCAACCCCAGGGAGAGGAGCCTGAGTAGAAGAGGCTCCTTTATTCTTAGCCACGTTCAGTAGTCAGGAGGGAGACAATATTTGCTGTCAGACGGATTTCAGAGCCCAAAAGCACATTAAAAATAAAAGAATTAAGAAAGCCAAGCCTTGCTGAGCAGAGCACACCCATCTGTGGGACTGCAGAGCCGGGCCCTCCTCCGGGGATTTTTATAATAGCTTGCTGCTCTTGGTAAATGCTGAATTAATTCATGTAGGTTGATTTTGTCTGCTGGTAAATGGGTGAAGAGGAGCCTGCACACGGCGCGTCCCTCCCTCAAGGACTCATGGAATGGTTTGGGATGGAAGGGGCCTTAAAGCTCATCCAGTTCTCATCCCGTTCCACCCCCTGCCATGGGCAGGGACACCTTCCACTTCCACATCCCAGGATGCTCCAATCCTTGTCCAACCTCCCAGGGATGAGGCACGTTTTCTATACTCAATTCACTCGAGGGTTGTTCTGCTTTATACCAGGAGCAAGAGGTTGAGCAGCTCCCAGCCAGTCCCCCACAGCCAATCCCTGGAGATGTGAAACTCCTTTAGGTTCCTGTGCTGTGGCTCCTGTGAGAGGTCAGTGCTTTAGAGGGTGTTTTGCAGCCTGTGCTCACTGACAGTGAAATAACTGAGGTTTTTACCAACCTTGGACCTTTCCCAGCCCCACGTGTCAAACGTGCAGCTCCCTCCCCTTCCCCCCGCTGTGAGCAGGTGCCTCTGACTCTGGTGATGGTTAAATGAGGGGTTACCACTTACAAGCAGGAGAAACAGGAGGGTGATGAATTACAAGCCAGTGTAATTTATGCAGGAGCAGCGTGGGGGAAATCTCAGCCCACTCCTGTTCCACATAAATTATGGATGTACCGCCTTGAAAATAGCTCCAGAGGGTGTTGGGATTTTTTTTTTTATTTTTTTTTTTGGCTAATGAATCATGCCCTGAATTTCTACAGTACCGACATTGACTCAAATGTCTCCTTTTTGCCCCACCTTTATTTTTGGATCCTCAGCAAACTTTTGCTGAACTTGCAGTTCCGGGAGTTTCTTTATTTTCCTCCTGTTTGGAAAAGGGGCTCCTAAATTTACTCTTTCTCACAGAGGCCTTCCCATGTGAGAGTTCCCATCTTGTGGCCTGGAGATCTCGGGAGAGACCCCTTGGCTGGTTTTTAAGGCTCTATGGGGTTAAATGTGTGCTTAGGAAGGTGCAGCCTGCTCTGATGTCCCTGCAATCCATGGATATGGAATCTTTGGAGCTGCAGCCTTCCAGCCAAGGTCATGGGCAGCACAAAACCTTTGGAACTGGGCGCCAAAATAAAGGAGTTGGAAACAATTCCTGGAGAAAGTGAAGGATGACACTGCCCACCATGGATTTGGGGGTGTAATATATAGAGAGAATATTGAATTGGCTCTAAGTTAGTGAAGTTTGGGGGTGGTCAGAGGAACGCTGGGTGTATCCCTTGGAATTATCCACGAGGAATAAGAGGGGAGCAGCCAGGCTGAGATCTGATCTCCCTTGGTGGTGGGAACACCCCCCCCAGCAGGGAGCGGTTTGGGAAGGGCTTTGAGGAGGATGTGGAAGGTGAAAAGTGGTTGGTTTGGAACTCGAGGAGAGATGGAACAGCTTTGGACCTAAAAGGAGCTGCTCCAAGGATACGGAGAAGAACAAGTGTGATTCTCATGATAATCAGGGTGTGGGAGGAGCAGCGGAGGCACCTCGGGAGGGGGCGGGATGAGCCCCGGGAGGGAGAGGGAAAAAAGGCTCAGTGCTGAGGGAGGGGGTGGCACTCCTGGAAAACCATTCGGATTTTGCCATGGGTGCAGGAAAAAGGGGTGTCGAGATGCTGAAGAGACACACTGGGAATATTTTATTGTCATATGGCAGCAGCCTGCCTGGGATATATTTAGTTGCTCTCATGTGTGGCTTTGTGAGGATTCTGTGCGTGTTCCCTCCTGTTTTATGTCACTTTTTTAAGCACAATTATTTATATTCCAGTAGAAGGTGTCCCTGCCCATGCCACAGGAACGAGATGATCTTTAAGGTCCCTTCTGACCCAATCCAGGCTGGGATCCTGTGATTCACTTCCACATCCAGCACAGTCAAATACCACAGCACTTGGAGATGGGGCCCTGGCCATATGTGATCCAACCACTGACGAGCTCTGGGTTCATTCCCAGCACTAATTCCGGGGGTTTGGGGAGGTTCAGCTAAATCTGGCTTTGAGGTGGCAGTTTTTAAGCCACGCTTTTCTTTCCCCATTCAGTCCTGTTTTTAGCACACTCCCCTGGTGCCGTGTATTTTAATGCAACCCCCACACAAAGCACACCCCGTGCAGATGGTTTCTGACTCTCCAGTGTCCCCTTTTCAGGGCCACTCATTAGTTCTGTTCCCTCCATGGAACTCCCTGGCAGGGGGTAAAACCCTTTGTGCCTCAAAAGCACTTTTTTTTGTTTTGCACCTAAAAAGCAGCTTTTCAGGGTTGGGTGAGTTTCAATTATTCCTGTAGAGAAAAAACGTTGTGCAAAGAGAAAAAAAAAAAAAACAAATTTCAAAGCATTTTGGGGAATCTGTGACCACCTGGAGGGAGGAGCTGTGCAGGGAGTGGCTGTGAGGGAGCAAGGAGCAGATGCCACCACTCCTGGACCAGCAGATCCCAAGGGATCCTCCTGGATCTGCCTCCCAGACTTGCTGCAGTGTCCACGGTTGTGGCAGCTGGGACTTGGTTTGAGCTCAAGGAGGTTAAACTGGGCTCAGAGGGTGGTGCTTGCCCTGAGCATCTGTGTCACATCTCAGACTGCCACGGTCATCATGAAATCCCAGAAGAGTTTGGGATAAAAGGGACCTAAAAACCCATCCAGTGCCAGCCCCTGCCATGGGCAGGGACACCTTCCACCAGCCCAGGTTGCTCCAAGCCCTGTCCAACCTGGCCTTGGACACTTCCAGGGATCCAGGGGCAGCCACAGCTTCTCTGGGCAACCTGGGCCAGGGCCTCCCCACCCTCCCAGCCAGGAATTCCTTCCCAATATCCCATGTAACCCTGCCTCAGGTTTCCCTGGAGCCTTCTCTTCCCCAGGCCCAGAAGCAGTGGACATAAATATCCTTGCTTTTCTCACAGGTAGCCAGCATAACAACCTTCCAAAATGGGAGGTCTTGACAACAATAAATCCTGTGCCTTCCCTGAAAGGGGTCAGGGACCCTTTGGGGTCAGGGCCCAATCCTGGGGGACACTCCTGGCTTGTATCACGGATTCAGCTGTTGCTGCATATGTGTTCCCACCTCAGTCACTTGTCACTGGGATGTGACACAGGAGTTGGTACCAGCAGCTGGGCTGGGATCTAAAACATCCAGTTTAGGCTTCAGAAATGCCTTTTTTGGTGGTTGTTGCTGCTTTTTATCTCGTGTGGCACCAGAAGTTGGACTGACTGCTGTGAACAGCACGTTAACTCAGGATGGGCTCTGCTTTGTGTTGATGCTGTCCTGCTTTTTTTTGGTAGTTCTTACACCCTCGTGCCTTCAGTCAAGGTATTTTTAAGGACAGGCACCACAGAATTTCACAGGAATGAAATACCCAGAAAAAACAGGAACAGTGTGTACAAGACTTTCAGCCCTCTGAACCATCCACTCGCTTACACAGGAACTCATTGATTACCTTTTCAAAGCCCCTTTTCACAAAATCCCTCCTTTTTATCCCAGGCCAGATGTCCCTGGCAAATCCAGGCTCACCTGGAGAGCCCAGGTTTTGGGAGGTCATTGTGGATATAATTCCTGAGGGTCACACTGCCCAGGACTGGAGACTGGAGGGTTCTGTGCTCTCCTCTTCTGGTGCACCAGGAAGATGATGATGAAGATGATCCTCTTGGTTTACTAAAAGTGTTTTTTTCATCTTTATCAACCACACCATTCCCATATCTTTACAATCTCAGATAGACTCACAGGAAGCTGCTTTTCCAAGACAATTCCGTGCAGGAAAGTGATTAAAGGGGAGAATTCCCTGCCCGATGTCCGTGCACGGTGAGGCGGCAGCAGGAGCTGTTTCTGGGCTGAAACTCTGCAGTTCTGGTCAAAGCCACAGGGTGGGGATGTCAGTCCAGGGCTCGCTGGAGCTCCCGAATCCCTCAGCACCGGGAGCCGGGTCCTCCCGGCTTCGTGTCCTTTCCAGAGTTTAAACGTGGTCTCTAAGTCTTGGCTCACAGGCACAGCTCCTGCTCGCCTTTCGGGGAATAATGTGCAGTGGGTTATCCCAGCTCCAAGGAATGCTGCTGCCTGCAGTTCCTGAGTTTTGTAGCCCAGCTAAGAAAGGCACAAATTCTCACTCTTGCCTTAAATGTAAGGTTTTACAAACACAGAATCCCAGACTGGTTGGGTTGGAAGGGACATTGAGGATCATCTGGTCCCAATCCCCTGCCGTGGGCAGGGACACCTTCCACCAGCCCAGGTGGCTCCAAGCCCCATCCAGCCTGTCCTTGGACACTTCCAGGGATCCAGGGGCAGCCACAGCTTCTCTGGGCAACCTGGGCCAGGGCCTCCCCACCCTCCCAGCCAGCAATTCCTTCCCAATCTCCCATCTCTCCCTGCCCTCTGGCACTGGGAAGCCATTCCCTGTGTCCTGTCCCTCCATCCCTTGTCCTCAGTCCCTCTCCAGCTCTCCTGGAGCCCCTTTAGGCCCTGCAAGGGGCTCTCAGGTCTCCCTGGAGCTTCTCTTCTCCAGGGGAACCCCCCCAGCTCTCCCAGCCTGGCTCCAGAGCAGAGGGGTTCCAGCCCCTCTGGAATCTCTCCAGCAGCTCCATGTCCTTGGGCTGTTGGAGCCACTTCTCCTGTAGGTGTTGATCTTGCAGGATGCACGACCCAAAGTGAACTTTCAGCAATTCCAAAGCATTCTATAACTTCCTAAATGAAATATTTCCCGTTCCATTAAGGCACAAAAGGGGGATGCCCATCCTAATTCCTGGGCAGAACTCACAGCACTTTGTGGTGCCTGAATTGAGCTGCAAAACCCTCACAAAACAGACAAAAACTGTAAAAAAGGAATTGATAAATGCAGTTAGATCTGCCAGTGCCAATGACCCCGTTTGTGCTGCTCTGGCACCACAAAGCTCGGAGAAATCTGATCCAAACTGTGCTCCAGAGGTGGGTTTTCCCAGCATAATTCAGCCCATCCCTTCATGTGCCACAGGGAAAGCTCTTTAATAGGGAAAAGGAGATTATTCCTCTCATCCTGTGCTTGGGATTTCTGTGGGAAGAGGTCACTGCCTTCTTTTCACCCCAAAGGCCAAAACAGAAGCACCTGGTTGTGTCTGAATCGCAGCTTTTCCCCCCCAAAATTTTCCATGTTCAGCTTCTACTCCTGACCAGGTGTTTTGTTTATTAAATAAATAATCTGTAAATAATAAAAATATAAATATATATAATATAAATATTATAAAAATACATTTTCTATTTAGATTTTATTTTTATATTAGACTATATTTTAGATATCTGAATTGTTTGTATTAAATTTTAAAGACATGTTAAAATGTCATATTTATAGACTAGAAATTAATATATAATAAATGTTATGTTATGTTATGTTATAGCCTTTGTTTTTAGATATTTAAAGATTTTTAAATAGGGGAAGATATTTAAGTAAGATATTGAAATAAATAAAGATATTTAATTTTTTTTTTTTTTAAATCCGAGCTTGCCTGGCCATGGAAGCCAGGAGAGGAAAAGGTCTCCTGAGGATTTCTAGATAATGATTTTATAGATTTATAATTAAATAGAGCAAGCTGTGCCCTTGCTGCCCTGGGTTAACCCCCAGCCTGGAGCCTCTGGGTACCAGGGTGGCTCCAGTTCAGGGTTTTCTTGCTCTGAGTACCAACTGATCCCTCAGTAACAGGTTATTTGCTTGGGAATTCCTGAGCCCTGGTGGGAAGTGTTTTCCAGCTGCATTTTTAGGGCTGTTTTTAGGGTTCCAGCATCCCCTGGCAGTGTGGGGTGTCTATTCCTTATCCTAGACTGGGACAACTGGGAGCGCTGGTGGATCTCAGAGCCTTTGCTTTGTCTTCTTGGAGCCCTAAAAACCTTCAGTGATGTCAAATCTCTGCTTTCACCCCCCCACACATGTTGTAGACCAGGGGGGAAATCTTGGAGATGGCTCTAAAGATGGAATAGTTTTGAGTCATGGAGACAGCAACAAACACTCCCACACGGGCTTGGTCCTCCTAAACAACCCTAATTGCTCCAGTCGGTCACATTGGGGGATCTTTTGGTTTGCTCATTCAATCAGCAGCCCCGGGAGAGCTGCAGCTCCTGGGCTGAGCTGGAGGAATAGTAAAATAGTGTTTATTTATTCCCTTTGCCCAGGATCCTGCAGCAATTATGACGAGACCAATTTATTCCGGATTCTGCCGATTGCCATGGAAACCCACATCCCAAATCGCAGTGTAAGGACACTTAGCATGAGAAAACCAGGGTTTAGCCCTTATTAACTGATTCATGCTGGAGATTTTGGGAAAGAAATCCCTAAAATGGAGGCGCTTCCGTGTTTAATTGCAGCTGTGCTTTAACACTCCCGGGAAAAGGCTGTGGCTCGGAGCATCTCTCCCAGGAAAACCAACCTTTTGCTTTGCAGAGCTGGGCTACAGCTCTTTGACTTTTCTAACAGCAATTAGGGAGGACAAGTGGCTGTTCCAGGCAGAATTCCCAGGTTGGCAAGGCAGCCTATTTTTAGGGGCACAGCTCTGAAGTTCTGTGCTCTGGCTCCAGTTCAGAGCTCTGGACTGGGGGAAATTTGGGCTGTGTGATCCACTGGGGCTGGAATGGTCTCGTGTGGGTGTGGTCTGTGAGGGGGCAACCACTCCAGGGATTTAGGAAGAGAATATTATCATGGAAAAGCCCTCCCAAGATCCTGGAGTCCAGCCATAACCCAGCACTGCCCAGGCCACCACTGACCCCTGTCCCCAAGTGCCACATCCACAGGGCTTGGAAATCCCTCCAGGGATGGGGACTCCCCCCCTGTCCTGGGCTGGACAACCCTTTCCATGAGGAATTTCCTCCTCATGTCCCACCTGCCCCTCCCCTGGCCCAGCCTGAGGCCGTTCCCTCTCCTCCTGTCCCTTGTTCCCTGGGAGCAGAGCCCGACCCCCCCCAGCTCCCCCCTCCTGTCAGGGAGTTGCAGAGCCAGAAGGTCCCCCCTGAGCCTCCTTTTCTCCAGGCTGAGCCCCCCCAGCTCCCTCAGCTGCTGCTGCTGCTCCAGCCCCTTCCCAGCTCCGTTCCCTTCCCTGCACACACTCCAGCCCCTTCCCAGCTCCCTTCCCTTCCCTGGACTCAGAAATAAACCCAACCTCAGCTGTTCCCCTTTCTCCCTGTGTATTTTTGTTGTAAACAGTGTTTCGTAGCTGTGGTAAAAAACCTTGTTTGCCCCAGTTGTGTTGGCCAGCAGGTTCTGCGTTCAAACTGGGATGGGTTTCTTTGTCATGTTCCTCTTTCTCCAGAAATTGAAGTGTTAAGGAAAGCATTTGGTGTCAGAGCCCTGGTGGTGAAGCTGAAGGACTCTCTCATCCTGCACATACTTTGCTCGTCATTGGTGTATAAATAGGAGCTTTCTGCTCTGAGTCACTCCCTGGAGTAGCTGCAGAGGGAGGTACCAGGGCATCCTGATAATGCCTCGCTGGCTTTTCCATAGAATCTTGGGATCATTAAGCTTGGAAAAGACCTCTAAGTCTGTCAAGTCCAATTGTCCAACCATTTTTGATTGAGATCATGAACCTGTACAGACCTTAAAGCCCATCCAGTTGCAACCCCAACTCCTTCCCCTATCCCAGGTTGCTCCAAGCCCTGTCCGACCTGGCCTTGGACACTTCCAGGGATGGGGAGTGCACAGATTCTCTGAGAGTGCTCAGTGAGGCTGAAATGGCCTTGGACACTTCCAGGGATGGTTTGAAAATGCACTTTTTCATCACGTATCTGGGGCCTGGCACAGAACTGAAACTCAAGCTCGGGGGATGTTTTCCCTCTGCCAAAAGCACTGACATGGAACCTGGTTTGCCTGTACATCCCAATGTAACCAAAACGTGGTGCTCCTCCTGTGAAGAGACCCTTGAAACCCTTCCCTCCCTTGGAATAGCTTTATAGGGAAGGATCCAAAGCTGTTTTTTCCCACGATACACTTGGTGTGGTGCCATTTCCTCGTTTTAGGAGGTTATTTTAAGTGGCTCGTGTTGCTTTGTAGTGGCAGAAGCAAGTCAGTAATTTAGTGTTCTCACAAACACCACAGCTTTTCATTTGGTGGGTTCATTTTTGGGTGGCTGGACCAAAGCCAGCCTGGATTTGGCCAAGGCAAGGAGCTTGTGTTGCTCACGTGTGTGTGCAGGGGCCTGTCAGAAATGCTGCAAACCCGAGCCCAGGCCTCTGGAGCTGGTAATTAATGCCCCCACGTTAATTGGCACTTGTTTCAGGTGCTGGGCTTAGAGCTGGAACGAGAAGATGACGCCCTGCATGAGGTGTTTCTGTGCCCCAAATGGCCATGAGCTGCTTATTCCACTCAGTAAATGTATTTATGGGGTTGTCTGTGCTGTGAACCACCGGGGAGGGTGACCTGGCACCTGAGATGGCTTTGGGCTGGTTTGCTGTTCCTTTGTGGTGGGCAAACAGCTTTGCCTGGAAACTGCTCCTCAGATTCTTAAAACTGATGGTTAATCTGCACTATGGAGGTTGGAAAGACAGAAAGAAATTTTGGGAGCTGTTGGCTGCCAGTGCTCAGCAGGGAGAGGAGGAACTGCCTGCAGGCAGCAGGAATATTCTGCTTTGCCTCTCCATACCTGCTCACTGGAGATAAAGCCATTTAAAGGCCTGGTTTAAATCAAAGGTATGTGGTATTTTAGGGAAGTGTTTTCCTGAGTGTCTCAGCCCCACCAAGCCCCACACTGAGCTCAGTAATCCCAGTTCAGGGGGTAATTCAGCTCAGGTCCCTGATCACCTCTTCGGGTTCAGGGGGGTCCTTCCCAAGATCCATGAACCCAAATTGGCTGCACAAGGAAGAATTCAGGGAGCACAAGTGAGCGGGAAGGAAGGAGCCCACTGACAAAAGAAGCTGCTCAGTCTTTAATATTTGCTTCCTGCTACTATGAAAAGTGTTGGAGGCACTTAATAAAATGTCTTTTATTTGTATTTTTTCCTCATGTAAAGCTGCTCTGCTGAGCTTGGGTTAAATTCCCTGGGTGTTAGAGTGTGGTAACACTTCTTGAAGGACCATTCCTTGTTCTGGCAGCAGCAAGCTGTTTTCAGGAGTAGCCCTGGAGGGGTTTATGGAGATCCAGGTGTGTTGGAATAGCAAGGCAGGAATACCAGGAGCATCACACAGCAGGAAAATGCCGATTCAACCTTCTCCCATCGTGTGTTTGTTGCTTTTGTGCTCAGAGCCATGTGGTGCTGGAGCCTTTGTGTTGATCACCTCTGTAGGTCCTTCTCCACCTTCCCACGGGGCAGGATTGGTGCTCCTCCTTTATTTTTCGTGGTGGACGTGTCCCACTTCATTTCCTTGGAGCATTCCAGGGCATCCAATTCCGGTTACTCTGCAGGTATTTAGTGCTTCCTGCTTTGTGTTTGGGGTTTGGGATTGTACCTGGAGCCTTCCCCACCGCTTCCCTCTCCCCTGTTACCTCAGCAGTGCCCTCCTCCCATCCCTCCTGGAGCTGGGATGTGATCCAGGCTGAGCGGGAAGCAGGAGTTGTTCAGCTTGGGATCATCAGGGATTGTTGAGAAGGGGGTGGAATTGGGGTGATTGTGGGGGTCCCTTCCCCTGAACTTCCCACCTTCTTGTGATTCACAAGATCAAGCCTGGCAGGAGCTGATGGAGAAGGGTCACAACCAAAGGCTCCAAATCTTCCAGTGCAAAACAGAGTTTTCCAAGGGACACGGTCTGGAATGGATGATGAGATACTCCAGTGGGTTTTGCTGGAGGCAGGGCAGCTTTGGGGTGGGATCTGACACTCTCAGGCCACGTGCAGACTTCCAGTGGTCACTGTGTCACCTCCTGATGTCCAGATTGAAAACCCTTGGAGTGAGAGATGCCAGGAGTGCAGCTGGGAAGGACGGGACTGGGAGCCTGGTGGTGTCCCTGTGGATTTCCATGTGATGGGAAGTTGATCCCAGTAACCTTTGCTCAGGTGGTTTGCCTTGGAGCAAGGCAACAGTTCCCAAAAACCAGATAAAAATCCCTGAGCTGAGCTCCCCGATGGGATCTGTGAGGTGCCTGTTAGTGCTGAGGGAGACCAACCTCGGAGCAGCTTCACCTCCAGATCTTCAGGAGCTGCACTTCCAAGGAGAATTTGAATATTAAAGTCAAAATGTGGCTTTCCCCCCTCCATGTCCAGCCAATTCTACTTTAATTGAGGTCAACAGAAGTAACTTCAGAGTCTCCCAGCACCAGCTGGCTTTGGAAAACCATCCTAAGCTTTCCAGGAGCCAAACCTCTGCCTGTGCAAGCCCTGCTGGATTTTAAGGAAAGCTCCTCGTGCATCCACTCCACCTGCACATCTATTTCTATTTTTATTCTATTGAGTAGAATTTTTAGGAGTCTCTCTTGCTATTTTTATTCTGCTGAACCAAGAGGTGGCAGCAATATTCCCTCCTAAGGCATGTGCCTTGTTTGACACTCCTGTGATGTTTAATGGCAATAATGAGGGGTTCAAGTCGTTTCATTCCGAGGCTGAACTGGAATAAACCCAGTTTTCCATCATTGCACCAAGGTGTCTGAAAATAACACTGATAAAGTGTCAGGTGTAGAGCAAAAAGGTTTCCTCTGGCTGCACAGGGCTCGGTGCTGTACAAAGGAATAAATACCATAATTGAGTAAAGGCTAATCTCTTATTCTGCCCATCACTGCAGCTATTTTTGGAGACTGAAATGCAGTGGGAAACATGCATAGAATAACATGTCAACTTTAGGTCTTTTCCTAAACCTGCTCCTGCCACGGGATTAAGGCTGAAAGCAAAGATTCAACTATTTCCCTTCAGATTCTGCTAAGCAGAACTACAGCAGTTGCAATATTCAAATTAATATCCAGTCCTTTTTAAGGCTGGCTTTCCAAGTTCATCGTTGATTTTAACAGAGTCTGGAATTTTTTTACACTTTGGATAAATTTCCCCAGGTCTAAATTTTGAGTTTTATCACCTTTTAATTCCCTGCTCCCTCATCTGGACATGGAATTAAATTCTGAGAACATGAGGTTCTGATCTGCTTCTCCCTGGCTCCTCATGATTATAGGCAGGGAGGGCAGAGCTGCCATTAGTTATTATCCTCCACACTTCCAATTAGAATATTCTGTTTTCTGCTTGTAACTCTCTCAAACTGAATTCAAGCTGAATTTGTCCATTAATGATTTTAATGCCCACTCAAAACACGATGGACACTTTTTCTGGGGGGGAGGGAACCATGGAAAATATGAGACCCCAAATATTGATCCCTCTGCATTTTGTTCCTACTTCTTTGTTTCCTGTCTCGTAGGCAGTTTTAGATGTAAGACAGAACTCTCAGCAGTCTATTTAGGGTTGGGGTTTTTTTTAAGGAGTCTCTGTAAGGATGTTGTCAAAGGCTGGAATAAATCATTCTGTTCTTTTTTAATGCCTGACTGCAGGATTTGGGAGATTAGGGAAAATACGTGTCTGGAACTGCATGGAAGAGTCAGAGGGAAAATATTAGTGGTTTTGAGTGTTCAGAGCATCAGAAATTACCTGATTTAATCCATTTTCTGGGGCTTGGAGCAACCTGGAGTATGGAAGGTGTCCCTGCCCATGGCAGGGGGTGGAATGAGGTGGGCTTTAAGGTTCCTTCCAACCCAAACCAGTCTGGGATTGTGGGATTCTATGAACCCCACAAATTACACCTCAACATCACCAGCATTGGGACATCATGTCAAACTGGGGATTTCAGAGGTTTACTGGTGAGCTCAAACATCTCTGCCCAAAAGCTGGGACACAGAATTCATTCCCTGCTGTTTTAGAAGCTCCTCAGGGGTCAAACCCCTTTTCCAGAGGGGGGTTTGTTGGACCTGCAGCAGGAATTTGGGCTCTGCTGCTGCAGGGCTGTTGGCAGTGATGGTGTTTCTCTTTTGGGAGCAAAAGGCAGAGGGTGTTTTAAATCAGGTTTGTAAAAGGTGTCTCACAGCGCTGCTGGAGTGAGGAGTGTTTGAGATGTGAAGGAATGAAGTGAGACCTGCAGGTGTTGGTCACCCTGAACACACCCTCAGATGCCTCAGTTCCTCCCAGATCCCCACCTGACTCTGTAGGAGTCCCTGACTCTTATCCTGTCCCAAGTCACTGCTGTACCTGATGTGCTGGTGCAGATCCCACCTGGAATGAGGTCTCCCTGCAGTGACAGTGGACTGTGGAAGAAGAGAGGGGATTTTTTGCCATCTTGGTGTCTGTTTGGAGCCGTTCTACCCCCCCCAAAGTGGCCAGACCCTTCATCCTCCTCCTGGAAATGTTCCCCTTGGTTTCCTTCTTGAATTTCCAGAGGAAGGGAAGGAATCTCTCAAATGGAGGCACAGCAGAAGTACAGAAATGGGTTTTTTTCCCTGTTCCAGGGGAGCCCCACGAAGATGATGATCAGTCATCATTTCCAGCATTCTGACCCAGATTGTGTGTCCTGCTCTTGGATGGGGAGAACATCACAAAGATCCCTCAGGTACATAGGGAAGGGTCTCCCAGAGGCTCCACAGGCAGGAGCTCAACTTCCTTAAATCCACAGAGCTAAATCCGTGAGCCTTGGTTCTGCTCCACGCACTTCCCAAGGAATTCTGACTAAATCTTTAAAGAAACCAAGGTCCAGAAGTGGTTCCTCCATCCATTGATCTGTTTTTTCTGGATCAGTTTCTCCACTTGGACGGGTGTTATGGAATCTACTGAGCTGAACTGAGGCCTTTCCTCCAGTCCCCTGCCGTGGAATTCCAAGGGCTGTGCTGCAGTGTGTGATAATTGGATTAGAAAGCAGAAGGAACTGCAACAAAATCAAGCTAATCAAGCTTAAAATCAAGCTTACAATCCCTGTGAAAATCCCATGGAGAAGCAGCAAACTGCAGATAAGTTTGAGCTGTGTTTGCCTTGTTTTATTTATTTATTTCTTCCTTTAGCCTCTTGAGAAGAACAACAAATCCTTCTCAGCACTGGGACTTCAAGTCTTTTTGCCTGACTCCTTTTCAGACACCCTTTGTCTGAGTCTCTTACCATAAATACAAAATAGAAGTTGTAGTTTTACTGGTTTAGCTAAAGAAAAAAAATCCCCACGAGATCTTGTGTTGGATCTTGAGCTGGAATTTCATTTTAACTCCCAGGGTTGTCTTTGTCCAGCTCCAACTGCTCCCTCAAAACTTCATTTTCTCCAAAGAGCTGCTACTCGATACTCATAATTCATCAGAAATATATTTCAAGCAACCTTTTCAGGAGTGCTTACTGACAAAAAATGCAAATATTTGGATGCATTTGGGAACTTTGCACTGAGCAGGAGCTTTCTGGGCTGTGCTTTTCGTGAGACTGGAAAATCCTTCTGCTTATTGCTGGTGGGGTGGGATCTACCTGATATTCCCAGGACACTTCCAGTGCTCCTTCCCTGTTGCAGATTCCCCAAAACTTTGCTGTCCTCGGCCCCAGGAGGGGGATTGTTGCCCTTGGGGGTGTGTTTCAGTCCTGCTGGGGCTTTCCCACTCCTTGGGTAAAGCAGCACCAGCTTCCCAGAAACTCTGTCATCGGCTCTTAGCGATGGTTTCCCATCATCCCAACAGCTGCAGCCCGAAGTGTTGTATAGAAACACTCAGCATCAGCACTTCTGGCAGCTCAGGAGATTGATTAACATCCAAAAGGAAAGCAGAGGAGCTTAAAATAAGAAATAAAGCAAGCCCTTAATCCTTTGGCCCATGTGGTTCTTGGCATGGCAGATAAAGATGTGTGTCTCCTCCAAAAAACAGAACCAGCCCATCTCCCTTCCAGCCAAGGAATATGGCACAGTGCCAGCCAGGAATCCACTCTGGCTTCTCGGGGTGGCACCTGGAGGGGGATTTTGGAGCTCCCCAGCAGCCTGGTGGGCACTGGGATCTCCATGCTCAGTGTGGGAACATCCCCAGGACTTCACATGTAGGTCCTTCATCCCAAGCTCCACGTCTTTCCAAGGGATCCCCGTGTTCACACAGGGCTGCAGCTCCGGGCTGTGACTTGGAACGTTTCACAGGTGATTTGGGATTTGCTTTGCTCAATCCTGTGCACGGGGGGAAGCCCCAGTTGGGGTTGGCTGGAGCTGTTAAAACCTCGGAGCACATTCATTACCTGCCTCAGGAGGTTGCAGATAATCTACTCTTCCCTATAAAAACCCTCTGGAAGGCCATGGTTGTGGTTCCAATTCCCTGCAGCTCAGCTTCTTCCAAATCCCCAGGAAAGAGGCTTTTCACAGCCAGTTAAATATAGAGGATACCTACAAATGTAGCCCAGTTACCTCTCGTTGTAGGTGCTTTGAACCAAGAGGAAGCGACACTGAAGTCTTCACACTCTCTTTAATTATAGCAGCCTTTATGTAACAGAGTCAGATAAGTGTGCTTTAGAATAGGTGGCACCTCACTTCCTCCAGAACTGTCAAATTAGGCCCTTCCAGGCTAATTTATTACTTGAAATTCAAAGAATTAAAGCACGGCATCCCCCAGTCTGTTGGAATAAAAGCTTTAAATCCACACAGCCTTCCATGCCAGGACAACATCCCAAAAAGCAGAATCCTCTGTGCCAGGACATATCCCAAACAGCAGGATCCTCCCTTCACAATACCTCTTTCTTTTGGAGCAGAAATCCACCCTGATTCCTGTGCTGGCTTTGAGGACTGTCCACAAAAGTTTGAGGACTGTCCACACAAATGTCATCCTGTTTTCTTTGCCTGTCAGATGTTGGAAAACAGGAATCTCAGGAGGTTCTCCTGTCCCCACCTCCACCCCAAGGCAGAGCTGCTGCCACTGAACCAGATTCTCACCTGTGTTATAAAACAGAGGAGGAGGGAGAGAGGCAAAGAAATGGCTTTGGAGGGAGAAGGAGTAAGGAATTACCGATTCCCAGAACATGCTGAGTTGGAAGGGACCCACAAAGATCATCGAGTCCAAGCCTTGGCCCTGCACAGCACCATCCCCGTGTGCCTGAGAGCAGCTGGGCTGTGCCAAATAACTCAGGAGAGTGAGGGACTGGACTCCTTCCAACGGGTGGAAGCAGGTTCTGCTGGATTGCTGGGGAATGCTGACAGTCCTTCTCCCCTGTGCTAATGGAACAGGTCCTTGGGCTGCTTTGCTGACTGCAACTAGAGCAGCATTCCAGGGGGGACAGCAATTTGCTTCCACAGGCCCCGGGATCCTGGCAAGGGAAGATGAAACCCGAAGTTTATGTTCCATACGAGGGATGCTGATGGAGAGGGCGGGTTTGGAGTCCTCTGGAAGGAGTGGGTTCATATCCAAATGAGCCATTAACATAACCACAAATGCTTTTTGTTAATGTGCCCTTGTGTTCCATGGGAATTCAGCCTCATTGCTCCTAAGGAATGTTACAAACCCGGGATTGTGACCTTATGTGAGAGCAGGGAGAGGACCTAAAGAGCTTCGCTGCGCCGGGGTTTTGTTGCTCCAGGGTTGATATTCCTGTCCATCCTTCTGTCCCCCAGAAACAAGGCATTAGATCCACAGTGCTGCTGCTCCCCTGGGCTCCCAGGGAGCTCCTGATGGTGAGATCCCAGGTGGAAGTGGGATTTGTTGGAGTACAGAGGAGAGAGAACTTGCTGACTTACATTGCTGTTGGCGCAGTGCGGTGCTGGGGCGTTCCCTGACTTGGCAATCTGGTGCCATTTATTCCAAGAGCACTTTGCTGTGTTTATGCAAATAGTTCATTGCTACATGTCCTGAAAGAACCCCACAAGTGCTGTCATTTGATTGAGGAATCATCAGATCAGGCTTGAAATAAAATTTCCCGTGGTTCTGTATTCGTGCCCTGGGAAACAAAAAAAACCCCAAACAAACCAGTATCCCCACATTTGGGGAGCTCAGAAATGGCTGAATAATTGGTACTTTGGGATAGATGGATGCATGGCTCAAGGAGGTTTCCTTTGTACTTGAGAAAAGGTTGGTTCTAATAAAGAAAAAGAAGGATATGAATATTTCTAGTGGCATTTTCTGCAATCAGATTCCATTTATTGTGTTGATCCAGGGTATTAGAGGGAGTGGCTGAGCTTCCTTCACAGTGAGGCAGCTGATTTTACAGAATATTCTGGGTTGGAAGGGACCCACAGGCATCAGCGAGTCCAACTCTTCAGTGACTGGCCCCTACAGGGATTGGAGGAAGCCAAGGATTTTGGAGGACTGGGGATGCTCAAAGTATTCTGAATTTCAAGCCCTTTTCTTTCTCACCTCCAACCTACTTGGCTGCAATAAAACACTTCTTTGAGGCCAGAAGGGAATGTCTGTGTTCTATCCCCAGCGACTTACTGGTCAGTAAAAGTCTTGGATGACTCTTCCCAGGTGGAAAAAGCAGCTCTAGGTGGTTCTGTCTCAAGGTCTGTGCTTGCAGGATCATTTTCCATAATCCGAGATTAAAGGGGCAGCCTGGTTTTTGGCATGTTGGGTAGGTCCTACAGAAACCTGTAGACATCCTATAGAAACTGGGTTGGTTTTGGTCTTTGTTCACATCTCCTTCAAAATCTGTGCCCTTGGGAACATGTGGAGTTGTTGCAACACACCATTGCTAAATCCTAGGAAAAGCAGAGACTGGAGTGCTTGGAAGTGTCTGTTTACCAGGCTTTGTTCATTCATATCATAAATGAGTGATACAGAAAAAAATGTATAGTGCAGCAACTGAAACCATTCAAAAAATTAAATTTTTTTTTAAAGAGTTAGACCTTGCAAAGCCTCAGTTCAGCTCACTTCCCTCTTCCACATTTCCTGGATAAATCACCTCATTAAAAGTGGCCTTTCATTCAGAGTTCCTCCATATACAGGGATTTGTATTCGGGCATTTTAGACACGTGGCTGGGAAAAAAGTTAGAAATACAGGAACTCTTGTGGGTTTTTTTTGGTCTCTGTTGATAATTTTCTCCAACCCAGTCCGTGAACACGAGTCTCTTGTGTTCACACACACGAACTGATGGGTTTGGATGCTCATTCCTTTCGTGTCAGCCAAGGGCAGAGCAAAGCTGACAGGTACCAGACTCTTTCTCTGTGGCCTGAGGCAATGGAATTCCCTGTTTAATAATACCAGATCACCCAGATTCTCTTTAAGAGACAGGCTAGGGGTGATTTTGATCTCTCCAAACCTTCACTTAATATGTGACCCTCACCTTTTGTAATAGTGGGGTATTTTTTTTGTTCGTTTGAGCCACTCCTTGGGGAGCTCAGCTCCAAAAGATGGAGCTTTTCAGTATCTTCTTAATTTTTTTACTAAGCCATTCTGGAAGTTGAAATCAAAGAAATTTGACTTTTTGGAATCCCACAGAGATGGCCACCCCTAAATCCAGTGTAAAGTCCCTGTGCCTTACAGATCTCTGTGGAACAGGGGTGGCTTTGTCACTGAAATAAATTCAGAGCTATTTAAATTACCCTGTTTATCCATCTTACCCTCTTCAAACCTTCCTTGCTCCCTGCTGCTGAGCTCCATCCATCCCCCTGTTCCTTCAGTATATTTATTATATTTATATTACTTTCCAGACAACTTACAAGGGCTGGATGTCTCCCTCTCTCAGCTCGCTGTGTGTTACCTCCTCTTGGGTAAATTAACTCATAATATTCAAAACAGCCTTTGATTCAGAATTCCTCTATATACAGGGATTTGTATTTAAGATTCTAGACACATGGCTGGGCAAAAAACTTAGAAATACAGGAGTTTCTGCAATTATTTTGGTCTCTGTTGATAATTTTCTCCAATGTAGACCATGGAAATGGGTGTTCAGTGTTTAAGTTTGGGCTGACTCAGGTTTGCTTTGTCAGTTCAGGTCTATCCCACGTCCCCTCGTTGTGCTGGGAACAGGGTGTTGTGCCAGGAGGGCAGGATTTGAGGATGCTGGAAGGGATTCAGATCCCCCCAACCCCACCTGAACAGCCCCATCACTGTATTTTGGGCATCCAAGTTGAATTCTTGAAGTAGGCTGTGCAATTTCCCCTTATGTTTAGATCTTTCCCAAGTACAATTCCAATTTAATGAGCTGTGTGTATTTTTATAGCATCTTTTAGGAGCCTTTCAAGTTGAGTCATTAAATATGTATTTTTAATAACCTCTGTGTCTTAAAAGCACAATGTGAAATGTAAGGACTGGAAATCAAATAGTGATTCCCCTGACTTCTGAATTAAATTATTTCATTACAAATCCATGTGCAGTTCAGACACTTTGTGTTCTTGTGATTTCAAAGCATGTTTTTAAATTTTGAGTTGACAAATGATTCTGATCCTTGATTCTTTAAATCTGTAACACCGCAGATTTTCAAGGTGGGGAGGAAACCTGCTTTGTAGAACAGGAGGTAAAAATTAACTCTTGCATAGGGAGTTTAATGAACATTTTAAAGACCATTTTAGAGCTGAAATCCTCCTCCTTCAGAAGAAGTACTAAATTGGGAATAATACTTAGCATAAATTTGGGGAACCTTAGATGAAATTTGTAAGAAATTGTGAATATGGTAAGAATTACACCTTTGGCTTTACTTCAGATTTTTTTTTTTTTTGACACTTCCCAAGGGATTAGTGGGAACTTTGCAGAACTAAATGAAGCTTTTGGAAGGAAAAGTAGATGAAGCAAATGGAAAAGGCAAGTGGGAAGTGTTTGTGACAATAGCAATGTTGGATCATATTGCACTGAAGATGAGATTTAAAGTAATTGTTTTAATGAGGATAGGAAGTAAATTGTAAATTAGTCCCATCATTATTTTTTAATTATCTATTTACTTTTTATTTGCGTAGTGTTACACCAGAAGCTTCAGTCTTAAAGCTCCAGCAGGAACCAATTTAGAGATTTTGTCTCTTAATTGAGTTGTAAATAAGGTCCAAACTTCTCCTCTTTTAATTCTTGGTGTTCAGGGTTTGGTTTGCTCATGTTCTTTTAATTTTTAGTGTTTAATCTTAGTGCCTCAGTGTTAAATTCTTATTTCCAGACATGGGGAGGGTGTGTGGTTCTCCTCAGAAACAAACTGCTGTTCTCTGGGATCTTGAGGAAGCGAGGCTGTATTTTATTGTAGGTAAATCACAGAATATTTAGGGTTGGAAGGGGCCTCTGGAGATCATGCAGTCCAACCAGGGTCACTTGGAGCAGGTGGCACAGGGACGTGTCCAGGGGGGTTTGGGGTGTCTCCGGATAGGGAGACTCCAGCCCTTCCCTGGGCAGCTGTTTTTGGGATCTGCCACCCTCCGTGGGAAGAAGTTCTTCCTCGTGTTGAGGTGGAACTTGTTGTGTTTTAATTTACGGCCACTGCTCCTCGTCCTGTCGCTGGGCACCACCACAGTCTGGAACCGTCCTCTTGGCATCACCTGCCTCTGAGGTATTGATATGCTTTAGTGAGATCCACTCTGCCTTCTCTAGACTAAGCAGATGTTGTTTTATTATAAATCAGATCTATTTTACTGTAAACCAGATATATTTTATCGCAAATAAAC